>ONZH01015368.1:0-25279 GCA_900303285.1 Rhinella marina | reverse complement strand
CAGAGGAGTGCCCCCTGGGCTAGCGTGTGTGGTGGTGACAACAGCCAGATGTAGTTAGAATGACGACGCAGGACCCCAACTTAAAAATTTAGCATCAACCGGTACAGTCGTAAATTATGAGATTGATCAAGTGTGGTATGTCTTCTATGTCTATTCTATACTACTCAGTTTAATACCGTATATGGCAGCTATCCGGAAAAATAGTTTGGAGAGAGAAAAAGATTAGAAAAAGACGTAAATTGTTTGGAGAGAGGGCCTGTAGGTGGACCTCCGGAAAAATTGTTTGGAGAGAGGGCCTGTAGGTGGACCTTCGGAAAAATTGTTTGGAGAGAGGGCCTGTAGGTGGACCTCCGGAAAAATTGTTTGGAGAGAGGGCCTGTAGGTGGACCTCCGGAAAAATTGTTTGAAGAGAGGGCCTGTAGGGGGCCCTCCTTAAAAATTGTGGTAAAAGAGTGCCAGTTGGACCTAAAAAAAATGGCGTTTTTTTGGTCAGCGTTAGGCAAAGACGACATGGAGGAGGAGGAGGAGTAGGAGGAGCAGAGAAGAGGAATCGGATACATAAGTAATGTTAATCTTTAGCTGCTTTCCCCCGGAGGAGATTTGAATTCCGGTGAAATCCAGGCTTTGTTCATTTTAATAAGCGTCAGCCTGTCAGCGCTGTCAGTTGACAGGCGTGTACGCTTATTGGTGATGACGCCACCAGCTGCACTGAATACTCGCTCTGACAGCACGCTAGCGGCAGGGCAGGCCAGCACCTCCAAGGCGTACAGCGCCAGTTCAGGCCACGTGTCCAGCTTTGAAACCCAGTAGTTGTATGGAGCAGAGTGATCGCTACGGACATTGGTATGGTCAGCTAGGTACTCCCTCACCATCTTTCTGTACAGTTCCCCCCTACTCTGCCTAGACTGGGGACAGGTGACAGTGTCTTGCTGGGGTGACATAAAACTGGCAAAGGCCTTGGAGAGCGTTCCCCTGCCAGTGCTGGACAAGCTGCCTGCTCGCCTACTCTCCCCCGCTACTTGGCCCACAGAACCATGCCCTCTGCCGCTAGCGGCGTCAGATGGGAAGGATTGTTTCAGCTTGTGCACCAGGGCCTGTTGATATCTATTCACTCTCATACTCCTTTCCTCTGTAGGGATGAGAGTGGAAAGGTTCTGCTTGTACCGTGGGTCCAGGACAGTGAACACCCAGTAATCGGTGTTTGAAAAAATTCTTCTAACACGAGGGTCACGGGATAGGCAGCCTAACATGAAGTCTGCCATGTGCGCCAGAGTCCCAACATGTAAGAATTCCCTCTCCTCTCTGGCCTGACTCTCCATTTCCTCCTCCTCCTCCAAGTCCTCCTCTTCAGCCCATACACGCTCAAGAGTTAAGGACTGAGCACTGGTACCCTCTTCTGTCTCGCCGACATTCTCCTCCTCTTCTTCCTCATCCTCATCCCCCTCCTCCGATACGCGCTGAGAAACAGACCGGAGGGTGCTCTGGCTATCAAGCGACGTATCTTCCTCCACCGTCTCTTGTGACAAGCGCAAAGCATCCGACTTGATGCTGAGCAGTGAGTTTTTCAACAGGCAAAGCAGCGGGATGGCGAGGCTGATAATGGCGGCATCGCCGCTGACCATCTGTGTTGACTCCTCAAAGTTGGTCAACACCTGGCAGATATCAGACATCCACGTCCACTCCTCATTGTAGACTTGAGGAATCTGAGTGACCTGACTACCAGTTCTGGTGGAAGTTGACATCTGGCAGTCTACAATCGCTCTGCGCTGCTGGTAAACTCTGGATAACATGTTTAATGTCGAATTCCATCTCGTGGGCACATCGCACAACAGTCGGTGAGCGGGCAGTTGTAGGCGGCGCTGCGCTGCCCTGAGAGTGGCAGCATCTGTGGTCGACTTGCGGAAATGTGCACAGATGCGGCGCACCTTGGTGAGCAAATCAGACAGATTGGGGTATGTCTTGAGGAACCGCTGAACTAAAAGATTGAAGACGTGGGCCAGGCATGGCACATGTTTCAGTCTGCCGAGATGCAGAGCTGCCACCAGGTTACGCCCGTTGTCACACACAACCATGCCTGGCTTGAGGTTCAGCGGTGCCAGCCACAGATCGGTCTGCGCCGTGATGCCCTGTAACAGCTCTTGGGCGGTGTGCCTTTTGTCACCTAAGCTCAGCAGTTTGAGCACCGCCTGCTGGCGCTTACCCACGGCACTGCTGCTGCGCCTAGAGCTACCGACTGAAGGCGCCGTGCCCACAGATGGTAATTCGGTGGAGGAGGAGGAGGGGTCGGAGGAGGCATAGTACGTCTTAGAGACCGTGACCGAGGTAGGCCCCGCAATCCTCGGTGTGGGCAGTACATGAGCGGCCCCAGGGTCAGTCTCGGTCCCAGCCTCCACCAAGTTAACCCAATGTGCCGTCAGTGAGATATAGTGTCCCTGCCCGGCAGCACTTGTCCACGTGTCCGTGGTTAGGTGGACCTTCTCAGAAACAGCATTGGTCAGGGCACGGATGATGTTCTGTGACACATGCTGGTGTAGGGCTGGGACGGCACATCGGGAAAAATAGTGGCGGCTGGGGACCGAATACCGAGGGGCAGCCACCGCCATGAGATTGCGAAAGGCCTCGGTCTCTACCAGCCTATAGGGCAGCATCTCCAGGCTCAGCAATTTGGAGATGTGGACATTGAGGGCTTGGGCATGTGGGTGGGTGGAACTGTATTTCCTCTTGCGCTCCAGCGTCTGCTGTAAAGACAGCTGAACGCTGCGCTGGGACACATTGGTGGACACTGTGGAGGATCGTGGAGGCAAAGGTGTGGTTATCTGGCGGGAGGCGCTCATGCCGGGGTCCTGGGCGGGGGGTTGACTAGCAGAGGCAGCGAGTGACACAGGGGAAGGAGCAGTGGTGTGACCCGCAGGAGGTGGTGAACGGCCTTGGTTCCATTGAGTGGGGTGTTTAGCACTCATATGCCTGCGCATGCTGGTGGTGGTTAGGCTAGTAGTGGTGGCACCCCTGCTGATCCTGGTGTGGCACAGGTTGCACACCACAGTCCGTCGGTCATCCTCACTTTCTTTAAAGAACCTCCAGACTTGCGAACATCTAGGCCTCGCCACGGGAGCTTCACTATGTGAAACAGTTGCTGCTGATGCACCAGTTCTGGCCCTGCTTCTCCCTCTGGCCACACCACTGCCTCTTCCAACCTGTTCTGGTGCAGCACTCGCCTCCGCCTCAGAATCACTGTCTTCACTCGGCTTATCAACGCAGCTTGGGTCAGTCACCTCGTCATCCTCCGATTCTTCAGTCTGCTCTTCCTCAGTCTGCTCCCCCCTCGGACTTCCTGCCCTGACAACAACTTCACCACTGTCTGACAACCGTGTCTCCTCATCGTCCGACACCTCTTTACAAACTTCTTCCACTAAGTCAACATTGTCATCATCATCATCACCCACAGACTGCGACAGTTGGAAAACTTGGGCATCGGGAACGAGGTTAGCAGCAACCTGAGAAGTGGTTTGTGACTCTGCGAAGGGTCCAGAAAACAGTTCCTGAGAGTATGCCGGATCGCATTCCAAATTTTCCTGGGAGGGGGCAGACTGGGGGGAAGGAGGTTGAGGTGGAGGAGCCAGAGGAGTGCTCCCTTGGGTAATGTGGGTGGACTGCGTGGAAGACTGACTGATGGACAAATTACTTGAAGCATTGTCTGCAATCCACGACATCAGCTGTTCGCACTGTTGTGGTTTCAACAGTCCTCTACCACGTGTCCCTGTAAGTTGAGACATGAAGCTAGGGAGTGTAGCTCTGCGGCGTTCCCCTGCTCCCTCATCAGCAGGTACTGTCTCACCCTGCCCAGGACCACGGCCTCTGCCCCCTGCAGTAATTGAATGCCCACGCCCACGCCCTCGTCCTCGACCCTTAGCCCTGGGGTTCAACATTTTCTGTATATAAGTGTATTATATAAAAAAAAAATAAATAAATGGGCCTGCTGTACTGAAACCCACAAACTTGTTCAGTCTGGTTTAATTAAGTGACTTACAGAATGTGTCAACTGGACAGAAAATACGGATTGTAGTGAGTGGACAGCTGAACTGTGACACACAGAATGGTTCCATGCAGCTGTGTGAAATGGATTCGTATCACTGAGCTAAAACAACAAAAAAACTATTTTTTTTATATATATTTTTGTTTATATATTTTTTTTAGTTTGTTTTCTTTTTAAACGTGACGTGCAGAAACTATCGTAGACCTAACTCACACCCTGCTGACGGTGGCTATTTTGACTGCGACCCAGACAAATGTCGCACAGAGATTTTTGTGATCAAGCTATATACGTGAGAGCAAAAGACCTTGTTGGATTAAGTGACGTACAGAAAGTGTCACCTGGACAGAAAATACCGATTTTAGTGAGTGGACAGCTGAACTGTGACACACAGAATGGTTCCACGCAGCTGTGTGAAATGGATTTGTATCACTGAGCTAAAACAACAAAGAAACTATTTTTTTATATATATTTTTTTTTAATATTTTTTTTTGTAGTTTTTTTTTTTTTTTAACGTGACGTGCAGAAACTATCGTAGAGCTAACTGACACCCTGCTGGCGGTGGCTATTTTGACTGCGACCCAGACAAATGTCGTACAGAGATTTTTTTGATCAAGCTATATACGTGAGAGCAAAAGACCTTCTTGGATTAAGTGACGTACAGAAAGTGTCACCTGGACAGAAAATACCGATTGTAGTGAGTGGACAGCTGAACTGTGACACACAGAATGGTTCCACGCAGCTGTGTGAAATGGATTTGTATCACTGAGCTAAAACAACAAAAAAACTATTTTTTTATATATATATTTTTTGTTATATTTTTTTTTTAGTTTTGTTTTTTTTGGAACGTGACGTGCAGAAACTATCGTAGACCTAACTCACACCCTGCTGACGGTGGCTATTTTGACTGCGACCCAGACAAATGTCGCACAGAGATTTTTGTGATCAAGCTATATACATGAGAGCAAAAGACCTTGTTGGATTAAGTGACGTACAGAAAGTGTCACCTGGAGAGAAAATACCGATTGTAGTGAGTGGACAGCTGAACTGTGACACACAGAATGGTTCCACGCAGATGTGTGAAATGGATTTGTATCACTGAGATATAACAAAAAAAAAATATGGGTTATATATGGCGATAGCTGCACTACTAGTGCCAACCAGCCAGCCAAGCCAGTCTTGTAGCCCTTAGAAGGGCTGTTGGGTTCTTGGGAGATCACTCCTGCCTAACAAAGAACTAAATGCAGGCCCTAACACTCTCCCTGAAACGCAGCAGCTCTATCCCTAACGACATCCAGACAGCATCTGAGCCGAGCACCGCGGCCAGTCAATAGTATATTCCAGGGTCACCTGATCAGGCCAGCCAACCCCTGCTATCGACATGTAAGGGCCCCACGTGATGCTGGGTGTACCGCAGAGTCTCCTGGCTTGTGATTGGCTGAGTTTATAGGCGCCAAAAATGCACAATGCGGAAGTTGCCATTTCCTCAAGCATGGCAAGATACTCGTCCGAGCAGCGAGCACTTACGAGTACCGTAATACTCGAACGAACACCAAGCTCGGACGAGTATGCTCGCTCATCTCTACTCAGGCTTCTTCTTTGTAGTGATTCCTCCCGTCCAGCAGCTCGCTCAACACTAATAATAAACACAGTGATGTCACCGTACAGGGATAATAAATACAGTGATGTCACAGTACAGGGATAATAAACACAGTGATGTCACCGTACAGGGATAATAAATACAGTGATGTCAGATCAAACTCAGTCATGCACTACCACCCTAACTCTGCTACCTGTCAGTGGAGAAAATCCCTGTGGTGGAGGAACAATCAGCATCACAATTGGAAATAACATTGCTGACTGTGCCTCCTATGCTATCACAGTGCAGACCACAACAAGATGGCCGCTGGACACTGTATTGTGGAAGACAATCTCTTGTTATCAGATAAGCAAGTAAGAGCAGCGTGATGTCACAGGAGGTGTGAATAGCCAGATAACAGTTTACAGCACTGGGCTACAGACGGCTTCCCTACACTCAACTTTTCAGTTGTGCTCAACTGAAATGTTGACCTGCTGGTCAACATAGGAAGTTCTACACAATTATTATGATTTTTTTAAATATTTCCTTTAATGGTAAAAAAAAAATTATAAGCACAAAAAATTCTAAAACTTACATTGCATGTTTTAACATTTTAGATATATTTCTAATTTTTGACGACAGTTGTCCTTTAAATATCAGAAATAAGGGTCTGGCGATGACATTACTTAATTCTCTTAGGATACGGGTGTATGCCATCCGGTCCTGGCGATTTGTCCATTTGAATCTTTTTAAGACGCAACTATACTTCTTCCTGGGTCAGACAGGGCATTTTAATGGGGAATTTACTTTTATATTCTGCATTTTATCTGATAGTTTATTTTCCTCAGTGAATACAGTAGAGAAAAAAGATATTTAGTAGCTTTGCTTTCTCCTCATCGCTCTCTGCAACTACCCCCTCATTACTCTGTAAGGGGCCGACACCTTCAGGTTTATACTTTTTACCATTTATATAATTAAAGAACATTTTAGGGTTAGTTTTACTCTCTTTGGCGATTAATCTCTCGGTCTCTAGTTTGGCTGTTTTTATTTGTCTTTTACATATTCTATTTTTTTCCTTATAGTTTTTCAATGCTTCCTTGCTCCCCTCCTGTTTTACTGATTTAAATGCTTTCTGTTTGTCATTTATTGCATTCTTTACAGCTTTATTTATCCACATTGGTTTTTTCTTGTCCCTTAGGCTACTTTCACACTAGCGTTAGCACGGATCCGGCACCTAAAGGGTGCCGACGGATCCGTGCTAACGCTATACATGTGTGGAGCCGGAGCAGCGCTCCGGCCCCACACATGACACACATTAAAACAACACACAGACTACATACAAACAAACATACAGACATACATACAGACATACATACTCACATACTCCCGGGACGCCGGCAGAACGTCTTCACGCGCCTCCTGCGCGCAGTGATGACGATTCCCACAGCGCCCTCTGCTGGGCGCAGTGGGGAAACGTCATCGCAGCGTGCAGGAGGCGCGTGAAGACCTGCTGCCGGCGTCCCGGGAGTATGTGAGTATGTATGTATGTCTGTATGTTTGTATGTATGTCTGTATGTTTGTTTGTATGTAGTCTGTGTGTATGTATGCCGGATCCGGAATGACCCCCCATTGGAAATCAATGGAGGACAGATCCGGATTACTGGTGTGTCCACACCAAACGGATCCGTCCCCATTGACTTCCATTGGGGGTCATTCCGGATCCGTCTTGGTGCGGATGCCTGGACCGGAGAGCAAACCGCAGCATGCTGCTGCTTTCAGGAGCATTCCGTTGTCTTCAGTTCAGTTTTGTCCCCATTGACAATGAATGGGGACAAAACTGAAGCGTTTTTTTCCGGTATTGAGCCCCTTTGACGGAACTCAATACCGGAATTTAAAAACGCTAGTGTGAAAGTAGCCTTAGCCTTTTATTCCCATAAGGTATGTACCTCTCACAATTAGATATTAGGATGCTTTTAAAAATCTCCTATTTTGTGGCTGTATTTTTATTTTTGAGGACTTTGTCCCAGTTAGTTAGGCCTATGGCCTCTCTTAGTTGACTAAATTTTGCTTTTTTTATATATATATATAAAACTATAAAAGATAAAACATAAAATTAGCTTATATTTTGAAGACAGAAATTCCACCCATTAAACTTTTTATTTTACCTACCTTCTAGCTGTTCAATTTGCCCTGGGGGTGTTGGAGGGGCAGGTGGGCTCCTCACTGGCTGGGGCGTAGGAGGGTTAGAGGTGCTCCTCTGTGGTGCAGCAGCTGTCAAAAATCATTAAATAATGGCCTTACATTCAACTCTAATGAACAGTTGTAGCTACATGGAAATAGTTGGGGGCTGGAGGATCCCGTTCCTAACCACTAGTGCTCTTACTGCAGCTGCACTCCCACGTAGCTTGGATGAAAAATAAATTAAATATGCTTTATACTTACTAGAGGCTGCAGGTAAATCAGGGGCCGTCCTGCTTCGACGGTGGTGACGCCGTCGTTGACGTTGGTCTGTAACATAAAAACGTACACAATTGCTAGATGATGACACATACGACTATGAAGATATTATGGGTGTGAGAGGGGGGCCATATCATATTTTTTTCTTCTAAAAAGGTATTTATAGCAATAGATAACGTTATCGTCGCAATAACTTTCTTAATATCGTTAACACGGTGCGGTAGGAATACTTTGGATATCGCCAACTGACAGTAGCTGCAGCATGGGTACATCTTTGAGTCTGTGTGTATAAGGAAGAAGCGCTAACTTTGAAGGGGCATATATGTAAGGGTACTTTCTTTCACACTAGTGCAGTTGCCTGACACAAAGGGGAGAACGGCCAGCACCATTAACAATAATGGGAGACAGCACTGATCCGGCCGCAAGAAAGCCTGGAATTGGCAGGACAAATACTGCAGAACATATGAGAAAGTAGCCTAAGGCTAATTACTGGGAAGGGGCATGTATCTGAGAATACCTTCACTTGTTTGCTTCGAGTTAGAGGCATGGCCTAACATGATAGAAAATTACTGCAGCGCACTGCGCATGCCCATATTGTCCTTCTATACTTTTTTCTGTGTGTCGTTGCAGAGAGAAAGTCAATGCAGCTGACAGAAGTAGATTTTACCTTCATTTTTTCAATCCCCATTGGCTGTGGAGTGGGAGGGGGCATGACCTGACCGGGTTGGGGGCGTGGTTTACCGGGACCTTGGGGGGGTGCTTTTAAGTCCTTCTTTTCAGGGTGGCCTGAATTATAGGTCAATGCCATGGTAATTTGAGGAAACACAGTGGGTAGCAGTGGAAGAAAACATTGCTTTGCACGGGTATATTTAATCTATTTCATTTAATGTTTCTGTGTGTTGTTGCAGAGAGAGAGTCGTCCTCCCTCCCACCCCTGCAACTGACAGACGTTGATTTTTACCTTCAATTTTTCAATCTCCATTGGCTGTGGAGTGGGAGGGGGTGTGGCCTGACCGAGTCGGGGCCTTGACGTAGCGAGACCTGGGGCGGGGGTTTTAAGTCCTTCTTTTGATGGTGGCCAGAATTACAGGTTGATGCCATGGTAATTTATGAGGACACGCAATGGGTAGTAGTGGAAGAAAGCATCTTTTATTACTACTGTACGGTCTTAGTCTAAAATTTGTGTATTTCATCTATTTCATTTAATGTTTCTGTGTGCCGTTGCAGAGAGAAAGTCAATGCAGCTGACAGAAGTTGATTTTTACCTTAATTTTTTCAATCTCCATTGGGTGGTGAGTGGGAGGGGGCGTGACCTGACAGAGCCGGGGGCGTGGCTTAGCAAGACGTTTCGCATGGTGTATTTAATCTATTTCATTTAATGTTTCTGTGTGTCGTTGCAGAAAGAAAGTTAACTGCCCACCCATCCCTGCAGCTGACAGAAGTTAATTTTACCTTTATTTTTTCAATCCTTGTTGGCTGCGGAGTGGGAGGGAGTGTGGCCTGATGGAGTCGGGCGTGGCTTAGCGAGACCTGGGGCGGGGGTTTTAGGTATTTCTTTTAGGGTGGCCTGAATTAAAGGTTGATACCATGCTTCTTTATGAGGCCATGCAATGGGTAGCAGTGGAAGAAAACATCTTTTATTACTACTGAACTGTCTTAGTCTAAAATTAGTCTAAAACATAAGTTATATTTATGGTAACCGGAATACCTTTAACAATGTCAGTGAATAGAAATTGCTGGGCTGAGCTGAGTTCCTCAGCTGGCTGCTAATTACCTGGCTGTGTTGTTATGGAAACCTGCCCTCCCTGTGTGTGTCTGTGCAGAGAATGGCAGTTGTGGTTTAAAACCAAAGCTCCCAGGCTAATATTGGCTAATGGAGATCATATTTTGGGAATATCTCGGGAATGGTACGTCCTAGAGAGATGAAACCTGGTCTAAAACCTTCCCGGACACCTGATGTACCTGTGTGCCGAATTTGGTGAAAATCGGTCCAGTAGTTTGGTCGCGCATAGAGAACAGACAGACAGACAGACGGACAGACAGACAGAAACTCATTTTTATAATATTAAGAGACAGTACAAAATCTTTTTAACATGTTTTTACTTATCAAATGTTTTGTTACTCACCCTGCCATATCTCGTGGATCTCATTAAGCCGCTTTGGGCATTTAAATTTCAGATCGGACCATTTGCGCTGTATCTGGCCCGGGGTCCGCACGATGTTGAACTGATTGCGCAAGCCTCGGATCACCTGCTTTATCACCTCCTTCTTATGCAGGTTAGGATGGCGGTGTGTGCCATCGTAATCCTCTCTCTCCATAATCTGGATGAGGTATTTCAGCTCTCCAGAGCTAAATGCAGCTGAACGCCTGACTGTGACTGCCATTTTTGAAAAATTGCTGTGCCTCTAAAGACAGTACACCGCGGCGTAGCGTTGTGCGTGCATAGGACGCATTCGCGGGACAATAGTACGCTAAAGATTCGTATGCACTTCGTACGCTCATGCGTACGTGTTCAGTTAAGTACCTTTCACAACGCTAGACTGTATGTTCGTTATTTGTGCGGGAATGTTCGCCGAACACGAGCAGAATAACGAACATTTTTTAACGCAACTTCGCTCGTCTCTAATTGTACACTAATATGTACGAATTAGTATGCTAATGTTACGCATTGTGCGCTAATGCGTACGAATTCACCCTCCCGATGCTGTTCCCGAAACACTTCTGTTGTGTTTCCACCATTTTTTCACGTTTTCATATGGACCAGACACCCTCCCCTCATCCGAGTAGGGGGTGCCTGTTCTTCTCCCATTGACTTTCATTATGCTCTGTGCTCGGCCGAGCACTCGAGCAGCCCCGAGTGCTCGGCCAGATCACCCGAACAGACAAGCATGGAGGTGCTCGATCATCACTACAAAGCACATGTGACCTGTGCTGACCTATTGACCAATCCCAGCCTTCCTGTACCTATATAAGTGGTCCAGTCCTCTTCCTAAGTGCCTGAGCATTGAAGGTCCTTGTGTCCTGCTAAGGTTGCATTTGTACGTAATTGTGTTCCTGAACTCCTGACCAGTGCTTGTCTTCTGGATTCCACTACCTGTCTGATCCTTGCCTGCTCCATCTTGACTTTCCTGTTGCTGACCCAGATCGCCTGTCCTGTACCTGTGCTGCCTGCTCTGACCTATTGCTTTTATGACTTCACCTCTGTTTCATCCTTTGGTCCTGCACTGTCGCTCCTGGTTATGACTTGGCCTGTTGACTACGTCTGTACCTCTGGTACCTTGCTCTGGTACCCCCTTGTCTGCCTGGGCCAGCTGCTTCGTGTGCCAACCCACCTCAAGAGGAAGCGACCTGGTGTTCTCCGTGGGAAAGTCTATCCCCACCATCAGCGGTAGTGTGAAGAATGAGGGGTTCACTTAGGCAATGCCCTTAGAGGAGGGTGGTTACATGGCAATGTGGGTCCACACCTGCTGGTTCACGCTAGGTAATATTGCAGTTTTCCTTTTGCTGTAACATTTCCTTATCTTGCAGCAGTATGCAACATGTTCAGTAACATGGGTATAATGCACTAATATGCTTAATTACAAACAGTAAATTTAAACATTTTTTTATTTTTAGAAGAGACAAATGTGAATTCTGCTCAGCGTGTGGAGCATAATGTATGCTATTGGAGTGCTGGCAATAAGCCTATGAACTGAAAAAACGTGGTTAAAAAACTAAAAAAAAGTCTGTTCATGTACAGAAAACATGAGGTTTTTTTTATTGTATGGTGTTTTGTAATGCAAAACTAGCTGCCAGCAGCCATATTAAACATACAACTGGGTGACCAGTTTCTCACTCCCTCATAGCTTTCCCTGATCAAATTTTATAAAATCTACACAATTATATCTCCCTATTATCTCCCTATAGTTTCCTGAGTACAGTTAGATGTCTCATGTCTGCAATTGCTTTATGGCTTCTTCTGTCTCAGCATAAGGAACTGCTTTCTTACTGCCCCTGATTGGTTAATCCAGGGCAAGCCCTCCCCCACTTCCTCCCAGTGTCATGTGATCCTCCATTTTACGTACTTCATGGTTTTCCCTGTCAATAGTCTCAGTAAAATGAGAATGGTGGGCACTGTTTTAAGTTATTTGTCCAAATGGAATCAATAATATTATGGTTTACTTATGGAGGACGAATGTTTCTTATATTCATAATAAACCTGATTAGTTTAGAATTGATTCGCTAATTTCTAGATCTTAAAGGGGTTTTCTAGGATATTACTATTGATGACCTAGCCTTTTCTGTGCTTACCAAGCATAGCGTTGTACATTGTATAGCGGCTCTCCTTGGTATCACAGGTCAAGCCCATTCACTTGAATGGGGCTAAGCTGCACCTAGGCCACATGACCAATGAACGCGCCGTCACTGGGCTAGGAAAACCTCACAATTGCGTTGCTGCCTTCTCAAATGGCTGATTGGTGGGGGTCCCTGGTATTGGACCCCCACCGATCAGATACTGATCCTTAAGATAGGTCATCAGTAGGGATGAGCGAACCCAAGGAAGTTCGGGTTTGCCGAGTTCAGACGAACTTCAGGTCAAAGTTCGGATTTGAGACCTGAACTTGACCCGAATTTCATCCCGAACCCGGACCCCATTCAAGTCAATGGGGACCCGAACATGGTTATAACGGACAATAATAGCATTCTTAAGACAGAATGCTATATAAAATGGCCATCCAGGGGTTAAAAATAATAAAAAAAAACCTCACCTCATCCACTTGATCGCGCAGCCGGTGTCGTCTTCTTAATTCTTCTTGCAGGACCTGCAAAAGGACCTGCGATGACGTCACCGCACTCACCACGTGAGTCAGGTCCTGCTGAATGAAGATAGAAGGTCCTTTTATCTTCATTTAGCAGGACCTGCAATGATGTTATCACACTTAACACGTGGTGAGCGTGGTAAGCGTGATAACATGAACCTTAAATGTTTAAACATGAACCTTAATTAGTTAAGGTTATAAGGTTATATATATATATATATATATATATATATATATATATATATATGTTTTTTTTCCAGTTTGGTTTCTTCTGAAGGATAATTCTGTACATTCATGTTTTTGAAATCTAGTCCTAGTAAGAAAAAATTGAAGTACGTATTTTTAATATAGCTAACAGGAAGTAGCTTTGTGTTGTTTTGCATATTGAATGCAGTAAATATCAAGTGCAAATGGCAAAGCTTACAAGAAAATAATTGCTGGAACAATTTGTATATTTAGATTTGTATAGATTTGTGATGGAGGTCATGACATGAGCATATGTAAGGTATATTATGTTTTAATAACTGTAATAATGATGAATACAAATGCAAAAATAGCATGAATGTATATTATCACTAACCCAGGAAAATGATCTACGGTCATATTTTCTATGAATAATTATTGATGTTACTGTGATGTTATTTATGTTTATCTTTTCTACACTTCTGCTTTACCTTCTGTCAAAGTTTATGCGGTCTAGTGCATGTTAAGGTTACACTGTACTCATTACCGGTTGATTAGTGACATAACCAGCATCGTGATTCCATTTTACACATGTAAAAAAGTGGTATAATTGGGTCAATTAAAAATGAATAAGAAATGAGACTGCTAACAGCTTTCTATAAATACTTCTTATATATGTTACAGAGCTTTATTATTGCTCGGAGATTTGATGTTCCTTACAATAATGTCATAACAAAAATCATAAAAGCCAAAGAATAACATGTGCACACATCAATGATTTCCTCGTAAATTGATAGCGCTTATAGGAAACTAATAGGTAACCTGTTGCAGGATGGTGACTGTAATAGAAAATGCATCTATTAAGGGCAGAGTTCATGTTCCAGGACAACGACTGCAATCTATACACATAAATATCCATGCTCAAAAAAGTGACTTTTACTTGTGCAATTAGTAAAAATAGCTAACATACATACACACAGTACTACTATATACACCTAACAAACACAGCTGTAGTACACAGTTGACATACACACACAGCACAAATACATACACCCCATGACAAACATGGCTTTGGTACACAGCTAACATATATACACATAGCACTGCAATACACACCTAATAAACACAGCACTGCTACATAGCTGACATGTACTGTATACATATAGCACTGCTATACACACTTAAGGGGTTGTTCACATATCAGTTATTTGATCAGTTATTTCCATCAGTTATTGTGAGCCAAAACCAGGTGCAGGTCAAAAACACCAAACAGGTGCAGATCTTTTCATTATACCTGATCTCTGTTTAGTGACCACTCCTGGTTTTGGCTGACAATAACTGATGGAAATAACTGATCAAATAACTGATATGTGAACAACCCCTAAGAAACACAACTCTGCTACACAGCTTACACACACACACAGCACAGATGTATACATCCCATGACAAAAACAGCCCTACTACACAGCTGACGTATATACAAAGCACTGCTATACATACCTAACAAACACAGCGCTGCTACATACAGATGTAGCAGGGTTAACACACACTTGATGAGTTATCACATTTAGTTAACGCATCATGACTGTGAGTGTTAACTCTGCTACATCCGTATACATCTCAGGCCCCTCCCACTCAGGACATCAGCAAAGGTACTTTAGCTTCCAGTGATCTGAGTTTTCATCTCCTTTTGGTGACTGTACCTTACCTTTCAGCATGGAGATAGCATGGTGGCAGTATTTTGGTTACAAACTGACACAGGACATGCTAAAGCCTATATATATAATATATATATATATATATATATATATATATATATATTAGAGATGAGCGAATCTATTCGCCACTTCGTAGATTCGTATCGGATCTTGGGATTTTTCAGCTGCGAGGCGAATTCCGAATATTAGGTGATTCGCTTCGCTTTTGTACGCATTCGCTACGTAGTGTGCCCTATAAATTATACGCTATTCTACATACAATTTAGTTACTCTATACGCTGTCGCGTACGAATTCAATTCAGCGATGCAGACTTTTCCCTGGTAGTTACTCTATACGCTGTTGCGAACGAATTCAATTCAGCGATGCAGACTCCTCCCTGGTAGTTCCGCCCCTTTCTCCAGCGCGGGAGGATGACGAGGCAACTCAGGAAATTAAGTTGCGCATTCGTGCGCCTCATCCCTTTTTCCCCCTTTTCAGGTTATTTGGGGAGCCCCTTGAAAGAGGAACCTTTGCTGCTTTTTTTTTACCCATTTGGATTACAATTTTACCTATGTGGATAACAAATTGCGACTGAGTTTGGGACTCTGCTCCAGTTCTATGACAAGCGTCAGAAGAAAAGAGACTTAAACGTGTCCGTGAGCATACTGGGTAGGTGATATTTAAAATTTTTATATTATACCTATAATAATATATTTGCACTTTACCATATATATGTCTCGAATATTCGCTCTGCCTCTGAGGAGTGCACGCCACGACCTCTCCTCGTATGTGCCTGCATATTATGTAATCGCTTGGACAATAGTACGCTGAGATTCGTAAGCTATTTGTACACTCATGCGTACGTCTTCTAAGAAGTTGCGTACATTTTGTAAATGAACGTTCGTTGTTGAATGTTCGCTAATAGCACATAATAACGTATATTTTGTATGCAAATACAACAAATCTATTCGTCGAATATACGAATTTTAGGAAAAGTTCGGTGAATGTTCGGCGAATAATTTTTTGAATGATTCGCTCGTCTTTAATATATATATATTAGATTATTACTTATTATGTTATGAGTAAGTACACTGAATAACTCTAATAATGTTTATATGGCAAGACAAGCAAAATCAGAAAATTATATGTGAGTACAATACAATACCCATGACTAGGGATGAGCAAACCCATGGACCCCATTATTATTTTTAATCCTGTCATTCTGTCTTAAGAATGCTAATATTTTCCATTATTACGATGTTATAACGGAAAATAATAAAATCACCTGAACATCGAACCCGAACTTTAGTGAAAAAGTCCAGGTTCGGGCTAGGTACCTGAACTCACAAAGTTCGGTACGAACCCGAACTTTGCAGTTCGGGTTCACTCATCTCTACCCATGATCAGATCTAACTGGAACTGACTATATCTTAAATTACTATAATGCAGTCAGTTCTAGTCAGAGGAGCCGCAGTCGTTCTAGGAGATGCATCTAACACAATGTTTCCTGGACTGAACGCGGTCATGTCCATCAGCCCTTAACCTGATATCGCTGTACTAAGAGGGAGATTGCAGTGCTGCCATGCTGTGTCAGGCTAAATTTTTGGGTGCTTCACCTGCCACCTGAGTCTAACTTTGTCACTATGGGTTCACCGCCATGCTGTGTCAGGCTACATTTTTGGGTGGTTCACCTGCTACCTCAATCTAACTTGGTCACTTGTTGGTGTCACTACGCTGTCACCATGCTGTGTCAGGCAGCAGTGCCAGCATGAGCAGTGGTGTCACCTGCAGGCGGTGATGGACCTTCGTTGCACCTAGTTGGGTGCTTTCCTAACATGTGCCAGCACATGTGCCTTGCCCATCTTGGTCTGGGTCAGCACAATTGTCTTGAGGGTCACCACCAGGATGCTGCCCAGAATTTGGCATAATGGTACGATTAGGCAGCCTCAGAGGAATCCATTCATGCTGCCCCTGCTGTTTCCTGTCCATTTCCGTGGTGTTTCCATCATTTTCTGAGATTTCCAGGTTTTCACGCAACCTTCCCTATGCAGAGCCCCAGTCCCCTGCAAAAAATGCTCGAGTCTCCCATTGACTTCAATGGGGTTTATTATTCGAAACGAGCACCCGAGCATCGGGAAAAATTTGATTCGAATAATGAGCAGCCGAGCATTTTAGTGCTCGCTCATCTCTAGTCATGTGCATGAGCCCTGAAGGAGATTATCTCTGTAGACACACGATAAGAGGGCTTGGTGCTTTGCCATACATTTTCTGTGCCAGTGTGCATGAGCCATTAGGTTGCCTTTTGTACCATCAGGAAGACAAAGTAGGAAATCCTATCCTTACTCCTCACCATAAGCGCTCATGCACACGAACATGTGCCACCTGTTTCATGCAATGGAGACAGCAAATTGCGGTCCCCAATGAACGGGCACCGTTCCTGTGGCTGGTGCATATGGATGCAGACCCATTCAACTTTAATGGATCTGTGAATGGGTCTGTATCTGTGATGCGGTGCACAAACAGCTGGTGCCCGGATATTGCGGACCTGCTGTTTGCAGGTCCGCAATACGGGCACTGGCTGATGGTCATGTGCATGAGCTCTAGGGCTACTTTCACTAGGCAGTACTTTGGTCAGTATTTTGAATCAATCATTGTTAGCTAAAACCAGGATTGGGTCCAAACCACAGGGCTGTTAATCTTTCCATTTATATTATTTTTGTATATATGTTTCATTCCTGGGTTTGGTTTAAAACTACTGATGTGAAATGTGGGCTAAAACTGAAATTTGTAACACAATGAAATTTGCCTAGCTCATATCTTTTATCCAGACTTAAAACAAGAGAATTCACCCCCATAGAGAGTGGAACCAGACCTGCAACTTGTCCTACTATGTCCAAGATGCTAATGTTATATTGAGTGTTACTGGTTTATAGCACAGATGTAGACTTACGCATACAAAGCGGTTTATTCATAATTATAGAAATTAATGCCCAAATTTAGTAATGTGAGTGCACCTAGCTTGGGGTATAAATTGCACAAAAATGGTGTACCTTTGCACATCAAGGTTTAGAGAATTTTTTCTGCAACATACAATTTATTATCTTATCAACATTTATAACTCAGCCATACCATTCAAAGCCAGGGGCATACAATTCATATATCTATATGCACTACAGAGGTTTTTGCTCAAATATTTAAAACTTCTACATGTCTTAATTTGATCTCTTTTGCAGATAACTAACTACTACATAAGTGCTTAAGGGATGCAATGCAGGAACTTAAAGGGGTATTCCAGTTCATTGGATTGGGTCTGCTTTGAAAACATTGTACAAGTTTTACAAATGTCTAATATACTGTAATAAATGTTTCTGCAATGTTCTCTAATGATATCTACTTACTTCTTAGTATCCTTCTGCCTTGTGTGCACTCCTGCATCCCTCAGTTACGACCTGTCTGCACCCTCCTGCTGCTGGTTGCTCATGCTCAGTTCCTTTTGCTCTGTATCTAACCCCAGCTCTGTGAAGTACAACAGTTGAAAAAAAAGTTACATAACCGGAATACCCCTTTAACCACTTCCAGACCAGGCCATTAACCAGGCCATCTGTCACTTTATTCATTTATTATTTTTAGGGTATTAGAAAGTTTAGAATTTTAAAAGCCATTTTTGAAACTTTCAAGAAGATTTCCCAAATCAATTTTTATAAACCAATTCAGTTCTAAAGTCACTTTGAGGAACTGACATAATGGATTAAAACTGATTTTAGAAATGTTGTTAACTCCTCAGGAAAGGAGAAGAAATTTCAAAATGTCCCCTTTTGTTGCAGATTTTACATTTTAATCTATATTTTTCCTGTAACACATCAAGGGCTAACAACAAAACAAACCTCAATATTTATTACCCTGATTCTGCAGTTTACATAAACACCTCATATGTGGTCATAAACTGCTATATAGGCACATGGCAGCACTCAGAAGACAAGGAGCACCATATTGTCTTTGGATGGCAGATTTTGCTGAAGTGGTTTTAGGGCACTAAGTCGAAACCCCCAAAAAGTGACCACACTTTTGGAAACTACACCACTCAAGGAATTTTTAAGGGGTGTAGTGAGCACTTTGACCTAACAGCTGTTTCATAGAATTTAAAAACACTTAGCTGTGAAAATGAAAAATTATGGGTGTCATTTATCATTTTCAAGTTAGGCGTAGTTCTGGCACAGATTGCGACGCAACAGGTAGTTGCGCCACAATGTGCGACTTCTCCCTGCTCATGCCAGGTATAAAATTGTGGTTGTGGTGTGAGCGAGGAAGGGGACGGGCTTGCAAGTCCGTCTGATTTACCATTTTCTACGCCTGGTTTAGGTGTAGGAAAAAGGTCTAAGTGTAAGACAGCAAGGAAGCTCAGAAGATCTGCCAAAGTTATGAAGAAGCCGGTGCCTCTTCAAAACTTTGGCGAAACCACCATCAGTTTAGGGCTTTATTAAGACCGGCATCTAAAACGTGCCCCTACATTTATTTATTTTTTACAAATAAATGATGTTTTGGGTCCAAACTTTCTTTTTCACAAGGGATAACAGGAGAATATCACCCCACAATTTGCTACCCGTTTTCTCATGAGTATAGTAACACACAGTTTGTGGTCATAAACTGCTGTTTGGGAATACACCAGGGCTCAGATAGGAAGGAGCAGCATCTGGAATTTCTAACATGGGATTTGCTGAAATGCTTTTTAAGAGCCATAACTTTTTTTATTGTTTGTTAACTTTGCTGTATGAGGGCTATGAGACAAGCTATAGTTTTTATTGGCACCATTTAGGGGTACATTTGGCTTTGTGATTGCTTTTTATCTCATTCAGTGTTTTTTTTATGAAGTTCACTGTGTGGTATATTTGATATGATAACTGTATTCTGCAGATTGATCCAGTTATGGTGATACCAAATGTATATAGTTTTTTTCATATTTTACTACATTTGTATAATCCAATCACTTTTTATGAAATATCTTTTATAGTTTGCATCGCAATGTATTAACATCCATACCATTTTTATTTTTCTGCCAATGTAGATGTCTGAGAGCTTGTCTTTTGCAGACTGTAAAATTTTTAACGGTACCATAATATTTTTTGACGACTTTATGTTTTTTGGGATGCGATGTGACAAAAAAAGTTTTTTTGGCATTATTTTTTTTTTTACATCGCTCACTTGATGGGGTAGGTCATGAAATATTTTTATTTTCAAATTATGGCTCTAAGAAACTCCATAATGACTGGCTCTATTTTTCTGGCAATGATGTTCAGTGGGGGCTTGATTTTTGTGGGATGAAGTCACGTTTTCCTTGGTTCCATTTTGAGGTACATACGACTTTTTGATCACATGATATGTTTTTTGGGAGGTGAGGTAACTAAATAAATTGCTGTTTTGGCATAATTTTTATTTATTTTTTACACCATTCACTGGATGGGATAGATCATATGATATTTTTATAGAGCCAGTCGTTATGGACGTGGCAATACCAAACATGTCAAATTTTTTTTTCTACTTTTAATTATTCTTAAATGACTTAATTAGGGTAAAGAATGCTTTTTTTTTACATATAAAACTTTTTTTATATTAATAAAACACTTTTTTAAATTTTATTTTACCCTTTGTGTCCTTCATAAGGTCATCCTCACTGCAGGGATGATCGAGGTCTATAGAAGACCCGACAGCTCCTAGACTCCCCTGGCCCCAGTCGGGCCAGAACAGGAAGTAGCATATAGCTTGCTGTCTTTCTGTATGCAAAGTGCTCATTCAGCGCTGTGTATACAGCGATCTAGAAGGCAGGGACACTGAGGAATTGTCCCCTCTCAGCAGCTGCACGGTTAACATACAGCTGCAAACTCTGAATGGACTGCTAAAACATCCATTCAGAGATAAATCCCAACACCAGGACATTTATAATCTATGGGCTGTCGGGAAGTGGTTGAGGAAAAATGGGAATTAGAAGTGGGAGATATTTCTAGTATCTACCCCTGATATTTCTTTGTGTAGTATAATGTACATCACAATTATTTATCTTACAAAGAGTGTTGTCAACACCTCAATTGTTTTCGAGAATGTGTCTGAGAGGGGGTGGAGCTAGCTGTGTCAGGAGATGGCCATTTGATCAGGGAACTCCTGCACATAGCGCTCTCTAAAGCCTTATTTTGGGTCCCTGCCCCCTGTAATCATGGGCAAGCTGAACAAGGACAGACCCAGGGAGTCCCTGGGAACTTCTAGGCGCTGGATGCAGCTGCCGCGCCCACATATATGGAAGATTCAGCCGACGGGAGTTCCTGCGCCATGTCTGAGGCACACAGTGAGCATGACTCGATCCCTATCACCAGAGCCTTTCTTAAAGTATCTTTGGCCTTGGCCTTTGAGCCGGTAATGAAGGCATTAGCTGCCATTAAGACTGATTTAAAACTTATGGGACACAGAGTGGCAGCCTTAGAAGACACACAGACCACAGTCATCAAGCATAGGGGCGACATGCAAACCATCCTGAATGATATCCATGACCAGATGAATGCGGCCTTCCTGCATCTTGAAGACCAAGAAAACAAGAGCCGAAAGAGGAATATCCGTATACGAGGAGTTCCAGAAACCGTACTGACGGACTCCATACTTGCTACGGTCAGACACATATTCACATCACTACTTGGCCAGGAAAAGGCTGACTCAGTAGGTATAGAAAGAGCTCATAGAGCGTTGAGGCCCAAGGCAGACCCAGGCTCTCCGCTGAGACGTTATTTGTGGCCTACTTAACTACCTCAACACCCCCATCATCTTGGTAGCAACCAGAGACAAGGGAGACCTCTCCCTTGAGAATAATAAAATTCAGCTTTTTCAAGATCTGGCGGCAAGTACCCTAACCAAACGCAGAATTTTAAAGCCACTAACAGATCTTCTGCGAGCAAAGAAAAATCCGCTCCGTTGGCTGTACCCCTTTGGCCTCAGCACCTCCATTAATGGCAAGCAGGTCACTGTTCGTCACCCAGATGATCTTGCAAAGATTTGGACCTTGCTGCAAACTGACCCACTGGACATCCTCTCCTGGCTGTCCCTACCCGGTGGTCTCAAGGTAGCGTCCCTACCCACTCTTGAGGAATTGCAGGTGTTCAAAAGATTCAAATCACCCCAGGCCAAGAGGCGGCAAGCAGAGTTAAAAGACACCTGAACTAAATCTACATTTACCTGTCGTTTTCTTCTAGGAAAATCCCTCGTCCTAGCGATCTGGTAATCCTATACCCTTTTGGGATTCAACTGCTTATTTCTAAGTAACTACCTAGACCTTCTGTCCAGACTTATATTTGTTCTCATATCTTGTTCTCATACTTATCTATTCTGTTGCCTCTGTCTTTATGCCTCTTTTATGCCTTTTTTATCTAACATTCTGATTAGGCAATATTTCATAGTCACCCTGTGATTGTATATGCATCCATCATTATTTTATTTGGTATCCGAAGCATGGTCCCTACTGTGATTACATAAACCATGTAGCCATGTTGGAGCTAGCCTCATGGCTCCTAGCTGCCGCATTTTCATGGGACACACTATCTACTTTTAAGATATCTTATTTTTCACAGTTAGACCATACTTTGAAAGAGAGCGCTGTGAAAGTTTAACCAGGCTTGTGCACTTCACAGTATCTGGTACCTCAAACTTGCTTTATTATGCACCATATGATTTTGAATGTTTTCTTTTACCATTTCTGTACACTCATGACTAATAGACCGTTCTGTAAATAGTTATCTTCTCGGGGCTACATCTGCAGATCTCATGTTGTTTCTTGATCCATCTTCATGGATCAAGAAACAAGGTTTGTACACAAACATAGAAGAGGATTCTTTACGGTAAGTAGTCAGACTATGGAACTCTCTGCCTGAGGAGGTGGTGACGGTAAGTTCACTAAAAAAGTTCAAGAGAGGCCTGGATGTATTTTTGGAGGGTAATAATATTACAGTTTATAGTTACTAGAGAGGGGTCGTTGATCCAGGGAGTTATTCTGATTGCCTGATTGGAGTCGGGAAGGAATTTTTTTCCCTAAAATGGGGAAAATTGGCTTCTACCTCACAGGGGTTTTTTGCCTTCCTCTGGATCAACTTATAGGAAAACAGGCCGAACTGGATGGACAGATGTCTTTTTTCGGCCTTATAAATTATGTTACTGTGTTACTATGTATTAGCTTATAGGTTGTAATGGAACCCCTTAAAATAGTCTCGTTGAATGTCAAATGTTCCTCAAAAGACAAGTCAGGTTTTCCACATGCTTAGGAGAGAAAGATAGGGCAGACCTATTGTTCCTCCAAGAAACACTCTTTCACCATAATCATATACCTGTCCTTTTCTCTAAATATTACCCAAAATGGTTTCATAGCACTGACTCCTCATCATCCAGTGGCATCTCTATAGGGATTGGTGCTAATACCCCCTTTCAACTACAGGCACAATCAATAGACCGAGAGGGCAGATATCTTTTCCTTAAAGGCATTTTATATGGCTCTGAGGTGACTCTAGCAAACATTTATTTTCCCAATTCGCAACAAATTCAATGGCTTGTGGGCACACTACACTCTCTACACACATTCAGAGAGGGAATACTTTTCCTAGGAGGGGACTTCGATTTGGTCCTAGACCATCCAATGGACTCCACCTCTGCTATCCCAAAATATTCTGCTAAACAACTTCACAAGCTTAAAGGGGTTCTCCGGGAATTAAGAATCTGAAAATACTTAAATATTACTTCATTATAAATATATTCCCAAATACCTTGTTATAATGGCTCATTTTCTCTGGGGAGCAATCATTAGGAGAAACAAAATGGCCGCTGTCTTATTAGTACACACAAAACCTGTCCTAATCACAGCAGGACAAGTTACTTTACAACACTGTGGTAAACAACTGCCTCCTCTCTTCTCTGCTTGTCAGGGATTATGATCCTGAATACAGATGATAAGATCTTTAGCGGAATCTCTGTAGGAATGGAGTTCATGAGTAGATGTCACTAATGAGCAGCAGCACTTGTATGTAGTCTCCATTACCACAGCCTGTCCTGTCCATCTTTTCTGTACTTAATGTCTCCTCGTGATCTCCATTCCCACAAAGATTCAGCTAAATATCATATTAAACTGTATTTAGGATCATAATCCCTGACAAGCAGGGCAGGGACTAATGAAAGGTATTTGGGAATATATTTATAATAAAGAAATATTTACATATTTTTATTTTCTTATTTCCCGGAGAACCCCTTTAAGGTAGAACTTTCTGCACACCAAGTTTCTGATGCCTGGAGACTGTTACAGCCCAGTGTTAAGGATTATACCTTTTATTCAGCTATCCATGGCACATACCAATGCTTGGATTATATGTTTATATCAAACCATGTGTTGGGGGGTGTTAAACTGTCCAATATTGGCCAAATCACAGTCTCTGATCATGCCCCTGTCTCCTTGGCACTTCAGTTAATGGAGGTTTCCCCGAAGGCCTGGACATGGAGATTAAATGAGACTCTCCTAGAGAGTGAACTGGATAGAGGCAGACTGGAAAAAAATTAGAGACATTCTTTGAAATAAATAATACTCCCCAAATAGCCAAACCTATTCTGTGGGAATCCCACAAGGCCTACATAAGAGGTGAACTTATAGCCCTTGGGGCTTGGGTGCGTAAGCAGAGAACAGCCAAAATTGACTTCATTCTCTCTCAACTGTCCGCATTAACACCACCTACGCGGATATTGTAAAACTTCGCTCCCAGCTAAAAGATCTGTTAAACATTCGATCTGCCAAAGCCCTTCGAGCTGTTAGATATAAGTTCTATTTACATGGGGACAGAGGATCAAAGCTCCTCACGCAGAGGCTGAGAGGACAGAGAGAGCATTTATCTCTAACATCAAATCTGACCAAGTAAGTAACCTCACTACCACTCGCTCTATAGCAGAAGAATTCAATAAATTCTACTCTACACTCTATAATTTACAGTCTGGAATCCCAGCCCTGCTAGAACAGAAGATTAATTCCTTTCTGAACTCTGTCCATGTTCCCACACTGCCAGACTTAGGCAAAACTTCTCCACTGTCCCCAGTCACAAATGAGGAGGCTATGGAAATACTATCTAGTTTCCCAACAGGGAAATGCCCAGGACCAGATGGCCTTCCCATCATCTACTATAAGAAATTTAGCAAAACCCTACTCCCTCATTTTGTGGCCATGTGTAATTCACTACTTCAAGGAGACTCGCTACCCCACAAGCCTTAATGGCTCACATCACAATCATTCCGAAAGACAGAAAAGACTCCACAAAATGCAGTAGCTACAGACCCATCTCATTACTTAATGTTATTGGCCAAACTCCTTAGTCACCGAATCTCCAAACTACTTCCCAACTGACTGGCAAGGAGCAGGTGGGATTTATCAAGGGGAGGGACGGGAAGCATAAAGTTAGCAGAGTACTTCATGCAATATACTATGCAAAAAAACACAAATCATCTGTAATCCTCCTGGGCAAAGATGCCGAAAA
>ONZH01015367.1:0-247109 GCA_900303285.1 Rhinella marina | reverse complement strand
GTGACACACAGAATGGTTCCACACTGCTGTGTGAAATGGATTTGTATCACTGAGCTAAAACAACAAAAAACTATTTTTTTTAATATATTTTTTTATATATTTTTTTGTAGTTTTGTTTTTTTTGGAACGTGACGTGCAGAAACTATCGTAGACCTAACTCACACCCTGTTAATGGTGGCTATTTTGACTGCGACCCAGACAAATGTCGCACAGAGATTTTTGTGATCAAGCTATATACGTGAGAGCAAAAGACCTGGTTGGATTACGTGACGTACAGAAAGTGTCACCTGGACAGAAAATACGGATTGGAGTGTGTACTGAACTGTGACACACAGAATGGTTCCACACTGCTGTGTGAAATGGATTTGTATCACTGAGCTAAAACAACAAAAAAACTATTTTTTATATATATTTTTTTATATATTTTTTTGTAGTTTTGTTTTTTTTGGAACGTGACGTGCAGAAACTATCGTAGACCTAACTCACACCCTGTTAATGGTGGCTATTTTGACTGCGACCCAGACAAATGTCGCACAGAGATTTTTGTGATCAAGCTATATACGTGAGAGCAAAAGACCTGGTTGGATTACGTGACGTACAGAAAGTGTCACCTGGACAGAAAATACGGATTGGAGTGAGTGTACTGAACTGTGACACACAGAATGGTTCCACACTGCTGTGTGAAATGGATTTGTATCACTGAGCTAAAACAACAAAAAACTATTTTTTTATATATATTTTTTTATATATTTTTTTGTAGTTTTGTTTTTTTTGGAACGTGACGTGCAGAAACTATCGTAGACCTAACTCACACCCTGTTAATGGTGGCTATTTTGACTGCGACCCAGACAAATGTCGCACAGAGATTTTTGTGATCAAGCTATATACGTGAGAGCAAAAGACCTGGTTGGATTACGTGACGTACAGAAAGTGTCACCTGGACAGAAAATACGGATTGGAGTGAGTGTACTGAACTGTGACACACAGAATGGTTCCACACTGCTGTGTGAAATGGATTTGTATCACTGAGCTAAAACAACAAAAAAACTATTTTTTTATATATTTTTTTATATTTTTTTGTAGTTTTGTTTTTTTTGGAACGTGACGTGCAGAAACTATCGTAGACCTAACTCACACCCTGTTAATGGTGGCTATTTTGACTGCGACCCAGACAAATGTCGCACAGAGATTTTTGTGATCAAGCTATATACGTGAGAGCAAAAGACCTGGTTGGATTACGTGACGTACAGAAAGTGTCACCTGGACAGAAAATACGGATTGGAGTGTGTACTGAACTGTGACACACAGAATGGTTCCACACTGCTGTGTGAAATGGATTTGTATCACTGAGCTAAAACAACAAAAAAACTATTTTTTTTATATATTTTTTTATATATTTTTTTGTAGTTTTGTTTTTTTTGGAACGTGACGTGCAGAAACTATCGTAGACCTAACTCACACCCTGTTAATGGTGGCTATTTTGACTGCGACCCAGACAAATGTCGCACAGAGATTTTTGTGATCAAGCTATATACGTGAGAGCAAAAGACCTGGTTGGATTACGTGACGTACAGAAAGTGTCACCTGGACAGAAAATACGGATTGGAGTGTGTACTGAACTGTGACACACAGAATGGTTCCACACTGCTGTGTGAAATGGATTTGTATCACTGAGCTAAAACAACAAAAAAACTATTTTTTTATATATTTTTTTATATATTTTTTTGTAGTTTTGTTTTTTTTGGAACGTGACGTGCAGAAACTATCGTAGACCTAACTCACACCCTGTTAATGGTGGCTATTTTGACTGCGACCCAGACAAATGTCGCACAGAGATTTTTGTGATCAAGCTATATACGTGAGAGCAAAAGACCTGGTTGGATTACGTGACGTACAGAAAGTGTCACCTGGACAGAAAATACGGATTGGAGTGTGTACTGAACTGTGACACACAGAATGGTTCCACACTGCTGTGTGAAATGGATTTGTATCACTGAGCTAAAACAACAAAAAAACTATTTTTTTATATATTTTTTTATATATTTTTTTGTAGTTTTGTTTTTTTTGGAACGTGACATGCAGAAACTATCGTAGACCTAACTCACACCCTGTTAATGGTGGCTATTTTGACTGCGACCCAGACAAATGTCGCACAGAGATTTTTGTGATCAAGCTATATACGTGAGAGCAAAAGACCCTGGTTGGATTACGTGACGTACAGAAAGTGTCACCTGGACAGAAAATACGGATTGGAGTGTGTACTGAACTGTGACACACAGAATGGTTCCACACTGCTGTGTGAAATGGATTTGTATCACTGAGCTAAAACAACAAAAAAACTATTTTTTTATATATTTTTTTTATATATTTTTTTGTAGTTTTGTTTTTTTTGGAACGTGACGTGCAGAAACTATCGTAGACCTAACTCACACCCTGTTAATGGTGGCTATTTTGACTGCGACCCAGACAAATGTCGCACAGAGATTTTTGTGATCAAGCTATATACGTGAGAGCAAAAGACCTGGTTGGATTACGTGACGTACAGAAAGTGTCACCTGGACAGAAAATACGGATTGGAGTGTGTACTGAACTGTGACACACAGAATGGTTCCACACTGCTGTGTGAAATGGATTTGTATCACTGAGCTAAAACAACAAAAAAACTATTTTTTTATATATTTTTTTATATATTTTTTTTGTAGTTTTGTTTTTTTTGGAACGTGACGTGCAGAAACTATCGTAGACCTAACTCACACCCTGTTAATGGTGGCTATTTTGACTGCGACCCAGACAAATGTCGCACAGAGATTTTTGTGATCAAGCTATATACGTGAGAGCAAAAGACCTGGTTGGATTACGTGACGTACAGAAAGTGTCACCTGGACAGAAAATACGGATTGGAGTGAGTGTACTGAACTGTGACACACAGAATGGTTCCACACTGCTGTGTGAAATGGATTTGTATCACTGAGCTAAAACAACAAAAAAACTATTTTTTTATATATATTTTTTTATATATTTTTTTGTAGTTTTGTTTTTTTTGGAACGTGACGTGCAGAAACTATCGTAGACCTAACTCACACCCTGTTAATGGTGGCTATTTTGACTGCGACCCAGACAAATGTCGCACAGAGATTTTTGTGATCAAGCTATATACGTGAGAGCAAAAGACCTGGTTGGATTACGTGACGTACAGAAAGTGTCACCTGGACAGAAATACGGATGGAGTGAGTGTACTGAACTGTGACACACAGAATGGTTCCACACTGCTGTGTGAAATGGATTTGTATCACTGAGCTAAAACAACAAAAAAACTATTTTTTTTATATATTTTTTTTATATATTTTTTTGTAGTTTTGTTTTTTTTGGAACGTGACGTGCAGAAACTATCGTAGACCTAACTCACACCCTGTTAATGGTGGCTATTTTGACTGCGACCCAGACAAATGTCGCACAGAGATTTTTGTGATCAAGCTATATACGTGAGAGCAAAAGACCTGGTTGGATTACGTGACGTACAGAAAGTGTCACCTGGACAGAAAATACGGATTGGAGTGAGTGTACTGAACTGTGACACACAGAATGGTTCCACACTGCTGTGTGAAATGGATTTGTATCACTGAGCTAAAACAACAAAAAACTATTTTTTTTATATATTTTTTTTATATATTTTTTTGTAGTTTGTTTTTTTTGGAACGTGACGTGCAGAAACTATCGTAGACCTAACTCACACCCTGTTAATGGTGGCTATTTTGACTGCGACCCAGACAAATGTCGCACAGAGATTTTTGTGATCAAGCTATATACGTGAGAGCAAAAGACCTGGTTGGATTACGTGACGTACAGAAAGTGTCACCTGGACAGAAAATACGGATTGGAGTGTGTACTGAACTGTGACACACAGAATGGTTCCACACTGCTGTGTGAAATGGATTTGTATCACTGAGCTAAAACAACAAAAAAACTATTTTTTTTATATATTTTTTTTATATTTTTTTTGTAGTTTTGTTTTTTTGGAACGTGACGTGCAGAAACTATCGTAGACCTAACTCACACCCTGTTAATGGTGGCTATTTTGACTGCGACCCAGACAAATGTCGCACAGAGATTTTTGTGATCAAGCTATATACGTGAGAGCAAAAGACCTGGTTGGATTACGTGACGTACAGAAAGTGTCACCTGGACAGAAAATACGGATTGGAGTGGTGTACTGAACTGTGACACACAGAATGGTTCCACACTGCTGTGTGAAATGGATTTGTATCACTGAGCTAAAACAACAAAAAAACTATTTTTTTATATATTTTTTTATATATTTTTTTGTAGTTTTGTTTTTTTGGAACGTGACGTGCAGAAACTATCGTAGACCTAACTCACACCCTGTTAATGGTGGCTATTTTGACTGCGACCCAGACAAATGTCGCACAGAGATTTTTGTGATCAAGCTATATACGTGAGAGCAAAAGACCTGGTTGGATTACGTGACGTACAGAAAGTGTCACCTGGACAGAAAATACGGATTGGAGTGTGTACTGAACTGTGACACACAGAATGGTTCCACACTGCTGTGTGAAATGGATTTGTATCACTGAGCTAAAACAACAAAAAAACTATTTTTTTATATATTTTTTTATATATTTTTTTTGTAGTTTTGTTTTTTTGGAACGTGACGTGCAGAAACTATCGTAGACCTAACTCACACCCTGTTAATGGTGGCTATTTTGACTGCGACCCAGACAAATGTCGCACAGAGATTTTTGTGATCAAGCTATATACGTGAGAGCAAAAGACCTGGTTGGATTACGTGACGTACAGAAAGTGTCACCTGGACAGAAAATACGGATTGGAGTGGTGTACTGAACTGTGACACACAGAATGGTTCCACACTGCTGTGTGAAATGGATTTGTATCACTGAGCTAAAACAACAAAAAAACTATTTTTTTATATATTTTTTTATATATTTTTTTGTAGTTTTGTTTTTTTTGGAACGTGACGTGCAGAAACTATCGTAGACCTAACTCACACCCTGTTAATGGTGGCTATTTTGACTGCGACCCAGACAAATGTCGCACAGAGATTTTTGTGATCAAGCTATATACGTGAGAGCAAAAGACCCTGGTTGGATTACGTGACGTACAGAAAGTGTCACCTGGACAGAAAATACGGATTGGAGTGTGTACTGAACTGTGACACACAGAATGGTTCCACACTGCTGTGTGAAATGGATTTGTATCACTGAGCTAAAACAACAAAAAAACTATTTTTTTATATATTTTTTTATATATTTTTTTGTAGTTTTGTTTTTTTTGGAACGTGACGTGCAGAAACTATCGTAGACCTAACTCACACCCTGTTAATGGTGGCTATTTTGACTGCGACCCAGACAAATGTCGCACAGAGATTTTTGTGATCAAGCTATATACGTGAGAGCAAAAGACCTGGTTGGATTACGTGACGTACAGAAAGTGTCACCTGGACAGAAAATACGGATTGGAGTGTGTACTGAACTGTGACACACAGAATGGTTCCACACTGCTGTGTGAAATGGATTTGTATCACTGAGCTAAAACAACAAAAAAACTATTTTTTTTATATATTTTTTTATATATTTTTTTTGTAGTTTTGTTTTTTTTGGAACGTGACGTGCAGAAACTATCGTAGACCTAACTCACACCCTGTTAATGGTGGCTATTTTGACTGCGACCCAGACAAATGTCGCACAGAGATTTTTGTGATCAAGCTATATACGTGAGAGCAAAAGACCTGGTTGGATTACGTGACGTACAGAAAGTGTCACCTGGACAGAAAATACGGATTGGAGTGTGTACTGAACTGTGACACACAGAATGGTTCCACACTGCTGTGTGAAATGGATTTGTATCACTGAGCTAAAACAACAAAAAAACTATTTTTTTATATATATTTTTTTTATATATTTTTTTGTAGTTTTGTTTTTTTTGGAACGTGACGTGCAGAAACTATCGTAGACCTAACTCACACCCTGTTAATGGTGGCTATTTTGACTGCGACCCAGACAAATGTCGCACAGAGATTTTTGTGATCAAGCTATATACGTGAGAGCAAAAGACCTGGTTGGATTACGTGACGTACAGAAAGTGTCACCTGGACAGAAAATACGGATTGGAGTGAGTGTACTGAACTGTGACACACAGAATGGTTCCACACTGCTGTGTGAAATGGATTTGTATCACTGAGCTAAAACAACAAAAAACTATTTTTTTTATATATTTTTTTTATATATTTTTTTGTAGTTTTGTTTTTTTGGAACGTGACGTGCAGAAACTATCGTAGACCTAACTCACACCCTGTTAATGGTGGCTATTTTGACTGCGACCCAGACAAATGTCGCACAGAGATTTTTGTGATCAAGCTATATACGTGAGAGCAAAAGACCTGGTTGGATTACGTGACGTACAGAAAGTGTCACCTGGACAGAAAATACGGATTGGAGTGGTGTACTGAACTGTGACACACAGAATGGTTCCACACTGCTGTGTGAAATGGATTTGTATCACTGAGCTAAAACAACAAAAAAACTATTTTTTTTATGTATTTTTTTTTTATTTTTTTTTGTAGTTTTGTTTTTTTTGGAACGTGACGTACAGAAACTATCGTAGACCTAACTCACACCCTGTTAATGGTGGCTATTTTGACTGCGACCCAGAAAATGTCGCACAGAGATTTTTGTGATCAAGCTATATACGTGAGAGCAAAAGACCTGGTTGGATTACGTGACGAACAGACAGTGTCACCTGGACAGAAAATAGTGAGTGTACTGAACTGTGACACACAGAATGGTTCCACACTGCTGTGTGCAATGGATTTGTATCACTGAGATATAACAATTAAAAAAAAAGGGGGTTATATATGGCGATAGCTGCACTACTAGTGCCAACCAGCCAGCCAAGCCAGGAGACAAAAAAAAAATTTCTTGTAGCCCTTAGAAGGGCTGTTGGGTTCTTTGTGGGTGATTCCTGCCTAACAGAGAACTAAATGCAGGCCCTAACACTCTCCCTGAAACGCAGCAGCTCTATCCCTAACGACATCCAGACAGCATCTGAGCCGAGCACCAAGGCCAGTCACTAGTATATTCCAGGGTCACCTGATCAGGCCAGCCAACCCCTGCTATCGACATGTAAGGGCCCCACGTGATGCTGGGTGTACCGCAGAGTCTCCTGGCTTGTGATTGGCTGAGTTTATAGGCGCCAAAAAAGCACGACGCAGAAGTTGCCATTTCCTCAAGCATGGCGAGATACTCGTCCGAGCAGCGAGCACTTACGAGTACCCTAATACTCGAACGAGCACCAAGCTCGGACGAGTATGCTCGCTCATCTCTAGTAAAGGCTCATGCACATGACCGTATTTATTTTGAGATCTGCAAAACATGGATTCGCAACAAAAATGGATGCCATCCGTGTGATGTCAGTGTTGCATCCGTTTTTTATTTTGTAGATCCATTGTAACAATGCCTGTCCTTGTCTGCAAAATGGACAAGAATAGAAAAAAAACAAAAAAAAAACAGAATGGACAGGGAAAGAAAATACGTTCGTGTTTATGAGCCCTAACACAGACGAGAGATAGCAGGGCTGACACCGTACTGACTTTTTATGAACTAATTTGCAACCTTTTGTACTGTATTTGCTGTTCATTCAGTTCCTTTACTCCCGAGCATCTACTTTTCTAGTTGCATCTCTTTTTGAATGGTCTCAAAGTAGTATAGCATAGCTCAAGTCCACCTCAATATGACTAAAATGTATATCGGGTTATAAACCTCTGCCCCCATAAGTTTCCTGCAAGGGTTCCATCAACTTTATTTGATAACTGGCCTCCTTTTTTATTTCAATTCCTCTAATTAAATACGGGTCATCTAACCAAATGTCTTTTTCTATTCATCTTGTTTTAGTTTGTGTAAAATAAAAAAAAGCATATTTTTGTAAATTGAAGATTTACAATTTCATGATGTCAAAACTTGTATTCCCCATGAAACAAAAATTCTACTAAAACAACTCTGTATTGTTCTGTTCCTTTTTTATTCTTCCTGAAAATCCCCGTGTTATTTGTGTATGACCCTAAACACAAAGAGCACAACCACAGGTAGCTTAAACGCTGCTGATTTCCCAAAACTTGCATGCAGAAAATCTGCAGGGTGAGTTTCCCCACCGGAATCATAACTTGACATGTTGTATGGATTTTAAATCTGCAGCATGTCAATTCATATGGCGGATAACTGTCACAGATTTTCCCCTTTGCAAAGCAAAATGAACTTGCAGCATATCCACAATGATTTTGCTGCTGCAGAATGTGGCTGTACCCTAACACTGTCTAATGAATGCTGATAGTGCAGACTATGTCGAAACACACTCTACAGACAAGGGAAACAAGCCTAGTTACTTTTCATGTAACTTTTAAATTCCCAGATTTGTGTAGGAAATATGGTTTCCAAGAAGAAGTAGACAAAGGGGAAGATGAATAATGTACATTTACTGTATATGAAGGTAAGCAGATCGTTCCCACACCATGTTGCAAATGGCTAATATACAGTCCATGGTTAATACGGACAGTGGCATCTAAGGCATTTGAGGGAGATGGCTCAAATTTAAATTAAAATAACAAAAATCACAATTTTCACTGCAACATTTTTATTACGGGGTAAAAAAAAAACCTCATATATTGTGAATCTTCATGTCTGACTCTGCAACAACCCCTATCATAAAATTAACATGTCATTTTTCCTGCATGGTGATTGTAAAAAAAATAATTATCAAAAACACACCAGAATTGATTTTTTTCTTTGCTCAACCAGATTCCTCCCAAAAAAGTAATCAGTCATAATTTATGTATCCCAAAATGGTACTAATGACATAAAATAACTAAACATGACAGCTCATCCTGCAAAAGAGCAAGCCATCAGGAAGTTCTATTGTGAGAAAAATAAAAAAGTTATAACTATTATAATTAGAGATGAGCGAAGTATTCAAAAATTAGATTTGGCTGTTTCGCTGAATTTTACAAACAAATTCACTTTGTGACAAATGAAATTGTGTTTTTTGTAAGTAGTGGGTGCAATGACATCTGATGAAGGCACTGTTGTGCCGAAACGGGTCACTTTAAGTGTGACAATAAAATCACAGCATAATTAAAAAGGATGTGAGTGCCGGTCCTCCATTATCTTTGCTAATACGCGGGACGCCGACCCTGAGACACGTGCACCACGCCGCCTACATCGCAGTGCCGATCGATATCTTTAACCCTTTCATGACCGGACCTATAAAAGGCCTGAATGTCCAGGCAACTTTTTGTGTTTTGGGCACATGGTGGCTTAGTGACCCTAATTTTTTTTTTCGTTTGAATACGAAAATAATTTTTGCTATTTTTTTTACTTGACACTTAGGACTTATTATTAGAATGGTTTTTTTAAAGATATTTTATATTTTTTTAGGTTTAATTTAGACAAAAACCGCTAATTCTTATTAAAAAAAAGGATTTTTTTTAATTATAGATTTTTTTTTTTAAATATTAAAACTGGCGCACAAATTAATTATTGCAATGGGTTCCCTATTTGATGACGATCATTTTGATATATAGCATGTATAGATTTTATTTGACGGGGCGACTATGGTGACTGTTTCTATTGGCGACTGCGTGTTTAATTTTTTTTTGTTTTTTATTTATTTTTTTACTTATATATTAATTTATTTTTGACAACTAATATGTCCCCCAGGAGGTCATTAAAAGACCTCTGGAGGACTGACTTTTTTTTTTTTTTCTTTTTTTTACACTTTTTTTCCCCACTGTTTCCACTGTAACTGGGGCATCCACAGGAGCCCCAGTTACAGGGGAAAACAGCCCCCTGGGGGCTCATTACACACAGGCAGAGCTGATCAGGGTCTCCTTAGACCCTGCAGCACTGCTCTGGCCCCGAGACGCTGCCGCTTCTTTCCTGCTACGCCGCTGAGGAGGTAAGTCTCTCCTCCGGCTTAGGAGAAGACAGAAGCGGTAATAAACCGCTCCTGTCTTCTCCTCAGGGTCCCCGCTCTGTCTGTGAGCCAGGACCCGCTAGATTGCAGGAGCAGGAGCTTTAATCCCAGCGCTCATCAGCGCTGGGATTAAAGGGCCGCCTGCACGTCTATATACGTGCTATCTGCACGGGGCATGTGCAGGTAGGACGTATATAGCCATATGGCGGTCGTGAAGGGGTTAAACATATGCAGAACCATGTCTGCAAAAAAAATGGAAGTTACTCCTTGTGCATTCCGTTTCCATATGTCCATTCCACAAAGCAATAGAACATGTCATATTATTGTACATAGTACTGTTCTATTAGGGGCCAGCTGTTCCGTTATGCAAAATACGAAATGCACACAGACGTCATCCATATTTTTTGTGGATCCATTTTTTGTGGACCACAAAATACATACGGTTGTGTGCATGAGCCCTTAAGAAAAAGCTATTCTCAAAGAGAGAGGACATATGAGAGAAGGAATATTTGTCACAATTATCTGGGCTACTTTGGAGGTGGTCTTCTCAAAGAGTTGGTCTTTATAGAGGTTTGCCTAACCATCTCTGGCAAGAATAACAGCACTGAGTTGCTTTCTGTAATGCATAAAAGAACGGTCTGATGAAGACAACCCAATTTCTGATTAATCAGCTGATCACCATAGATTCCGCCATGAAATTCTAAATACTGTATCGATGAATCCACTCCACAACATTATGCATCGGAAATACTATATCAGTGATAGTCATTGGCAAATGTGACTTATCAATATTCAGCAGTTTTAGGCCTCTTTCACACGAGCGTCACGGATTAGGTCCGGATGCGTTCAGGGTGCGTTCAGGAAAACTTGCACCATTTTGCAAGCAAGTTCAGTCAGTTTTGTCTGCGATTGCGTTCAGTTGTTCAGTTTTTTCCGCGCAGGTGCGATGCGTTTTGATGCGTTTTTCACGCGCGTGATAAAAAACTGAAGGTTTACAAACAACATCTCTTAGCAACCATCAGTGAAAAACGCATTGCACCCGCACTTGCTTCAGGATGCAATGCGTTTTTCACTGAAGCCCCATTCACTTCTATGGGGCCAGGGCTGCGTGAAAAACGCAGAATATAGAACATGCTGCGTTTTTCACGCAACGCAGAACTGATGCGTGAAAAAAAACGCTCATGTACACAGACCCATTGAAATGAATAGGTCAGGATTCAGTGCGGGTGCTATGCGTTCACGTCACGCATTGCACCCGCGCGGAAAACTCGCTCGTGTGAAAGGGGCCTTATAGTGCCTTGAAAAACTACTCATACCCATTGAACTTTTCCACATTTTTTCACGCTGCACCCACAAACTTAAATGTATTTTAATGGGATTTTATATGACCGACCAACACAAAATGACAGGTATGTGTGAAGTGAAAAGAAAATGAAATTTTTAAAATTTTTAATTTTCTTTTCACTTAACAAATACTTTCTACTTTGTGTTGGCCTATCACATAAAATAAAATAAATTTAAGTTTATGGGTGTAGCTTGAAAAATGTGGAAAAGTTCAAGAGGTATGGATCCTTTTTCAAGGCACTGTACAGTCATGGCCAAAAGTTTTGAGAATGATACAAATATTAATTTTTACAAAATCTACTGCTTCAGTTTTTATAATGGCAATTTGCATATACTGCAGAATGTTATAAAGAGTGATCAGCTTAACAGCAATTACTTGCAAAGTCAATATTTGCCTAGAAAATGAACTTTATCCCCCAAAACACATTTCAACATCATTGCAGCTCTGCCTTAAAAGGACCAGCTAACATGGTTTCAGTGATTGCTCCATTAACACAGGTGTGGGTGTTGATGAGGACAGGGCTGGAGATCAATCTGTCATGATTAAGTAAGAATGACACCACTGGACACTTTAAAAGGAGGCTGGTGCTTGGCATCATTGTTTCTCTTCTGTTAACCATGGTTATCTCTAAAGAAACACGTGCAGTCATCATTGCACTGCACAAAAATGGCCTAACAGGGAAGAGTATCGCAGCTAGAAAGATTGCACCTCAGTCAACAATCTATCGCATCATCAAGAACTTCAAGGAGAGAGGTTCCATTGTTGCCAAAAAGGCTCCAGGGCGCCCAAGAAAGACCAGCAAGCGCCAGGACCGTCTCTTAAAAGTGTTTCAGCTGCGGGATCGGGCTACCAGCAGTGCAGAGCTTGCTCAGGAATGGCAGCAGGCAGGTGTGAGTGCATCTGCACGCACTGTGAGGCGGAGACTCTTGGAGCAAGGCCTGGTCTCAAGGAGGGCAGCAAAGAAGCCACTTCTCTCCAGAAAAAACATCAGGGACAGACTGATATTCTGCAAAAGGTACAGGGAGTGGACTGCTGAGGACTGGGGGAAAGTCATTTTCTCTGATGAATCCCCTTTCCGGGACATCTGGAAAACAGCTTATTCAGAGAAGACGAGGTGAGCGCTACCACCAGTCTTGTCTCATGCCAACTGTAAAGCATCCTGAAACCATTCATGTGTGGGGTTGCTTCTCAGCCAAGGGAATCGGCTCTCTCACAGTCTTGCCTAAAAACACAGCCATGAATAAAGAATGGTACCAGAATGTCCTCCGAGAGCAACTTCTCCCAACCGTCCAAGAGCAGTTTGGCGATCAACAATGCCTTTTCCAGCATGATGGAGCACCTTGCCATAAAGGAAAGGTGATAACTAAATGGCTCAGGGAACAAAACATAGAGATTTTGGGTCCATGGCCTGGAAACTCCCCAGATCTTAATCCCATTGAGAACTTGTGGTCAATCATCAAGAGACGGGTGGACAAACAAAAACCTACAAATTCTGACAAAATGCAAGCACTGATTGTGCAAGAATGGACTGCTATCAGTCAGGATTTGGTCCAGAAGTTGATTGAGAGCATGCCAGGGAGAATTGCAGAGGTCCTGAAGAAGAAGGGTCAACACTGCAAATATTGACTTGCTGCATTAACTCATTCTAACTGTCAATATAAGCTTTTGTTACTCATAATATGATTGCAATTATATTTCTGTATGTGATAAAAACATCTGACAAACACACATAAAAACCAGAGGGCAGCAGATCATGTGAAAATAGAAGATTTGTGTCATTCTCAAAACTTTTGGCCATGACTGTATATTGAAATAAGTGAGGAAAATCAGACCGAGTCTGATCTTGCATTGCATTAGGGCTCATGCACATTACTGTATGTATTTTGCAGTCCGGAAAACACGGATCCGCAAAAAAAATGGATGACATCCGTGTGATGTCCGTGTTAGATCCATTTTTTTGCGTATCTGTGTTCTATTTTTTTTGTGGAACTGACTTGCGGACATACGGATACGGAATGCACACAGAGTAATTTCTGTTTTTTGTGGTCCCATTGAAATGAATGGTTCTGCATACAGGCCGCAAAAAACGGAACAGACACAAACAAAAAATAAGTGTGTGTGCATGAGTCCTTAAGCATATAATCAGTATGTGGACCCTATTGATGAATATGCTGCATGGGGCTACGATGTTATTTAACACTTTCCACCGACTTCAACATTAGAAAAAGTTCACTAGAGACTACTACTACCTATGAGGTCAATATTACATGTTTTAGAGCATTTTTTGATCCTGTAACATAATGTGAATTCAACAGATTTGAGAATGAATAAGCTTACGCAGGCTTACTGAAGAAATATATTTACTAAGTGATTAAATATAAGATAAAACAGAGAGGTAACATACAGAATAGTAAAAAGTAAATGATCAACACTAGCCTAAATGTGGGGTAGGGATCCGGTCGGCCATGCTATATATAACCCATGGCTGTCTAGCATGTTATAACACATGACCAACACCCCAGGGTGTAAAAGAGATAGGGCAAACAATACTTACATTGTACCTAGGAGGAAGTGCCTGGTCGAATCCCAATTAATTTGTTAGCGCAGACCACACTTACTTCCATCAGCCCCTCCTTCAGAGTGCATCACGCATATCTCTGAGATCACTCAGGAATGTGGTCTTATCAGTCCAATGGGGGATGGGTACTACATTTACACAGAATAATAATAATGAAAGGGAACCGAATTAAAGGGACAGAACCAATCAGTACTTAAAAAATACCCTTACAATACAGATCCAGTTCTTAAACTTACCAAAAGGGTAACTATACATTGGGCAGATTTTTTATTACTACTCAGGATTCAATTGATTGAACTAAAAAGGAGTACAGACAGTATGTATGGGACAAAGTTGCAACAAAAACTTTTGAAATAAGTATACCATGTATGATCGTACCCTTTCAAAGCTTCAATACATTTTAAGAAACACAAACTGCATGTAAGTACTTCCCCTTCCCCTAGAGAAAATAGCTGATTCCTAGAAAATTATTTTGAAAACACAAAAATTCCTTCAGCTTTCAGGCAGTTTACGATAAATTCCAGTTTTGTAATAATAGGAATATTGCAAAACACTTGATTAAAATCCATATTCTTAATTAATTCATTTTACGTGTTTTGGAAGGTATAGTTACATGTTCTATGAGTAAGCCACTCTAGTGGACGTATGGAAGGTTTTTAAGGATGGATTAATAATGAATATGGATTTTAATCGCATTCCTGTGTCTGACTCAGGAGTGTGTTTCTTTCCTGCATTATTGGCAAATGTGGTGGCAATACATATAATCCAGGATTCATGGTGAGTGTACCACATTTATTTATTTCATTTTATGGTATAGGCACACACCAAAACATATTAAAGGAAAAAAATTGCCAAAATCTATCAATAATACATTATATTTTATTAATTATAAAAATACGTACAAAATAAATGTCCACGCATAGATCCTAAAATATATATTACATGGCCAAAATTAGAGACTATATGCATCCCTAAAATAGAGACAAGATAATGATCCAGATTATAGGTGTAAAATGAATATATGGTAATAAATATGAGTCACAGATAGAGATGAGTGAGCACTAAAATGCTCGGGTGCTCGTTATTCGAGTCGAACTTTTCCCGATGCTCGGGTGCTCGTTTCGAATAACGAACCCCATTAAAGTCAATGGGAGACTCGAGCATTTTTTGCAGGGGACCAAGGCTCTGCCTAGGGAAGGCTGGGTGAAAACCTGGAAACCTCAGAAAATGATGGAAACACCACGGAAATGGACAGGAAACAGCAGGGGCAGCATGCATGGATGCCTCTGAGGCTGCCTAATCCCACCATTACCCCAAATTCTCCTGCAACAGCCTGGTGGTTACCCTCTTGGCAATTGTGCTCACCCAGACCAAGAAAGGCGAGGCACATGCCCATCACATGTTAGGGAAGCACCCAACTAGGTGCAACGAAGGTCCATCACCGCCAATTTTCAGGGACACGGTAATGGTGACCCACTTAAAAATGCTGCCTGACAACCTCGCGGTGAACCCCTGATTGTCTGTCTTTCAATAAGATTGCAGTGTAAAGCATGGTGGTGAGCCTCAGTAATAAGATTGCAGTGTAAAGCATGGTGGTGAGCCTCAACCAGTGTTGTCTGAGGAGGTGGTGGACAATGGCGAGACACAGGTGTCAGGGGGTGAGGTAGTTGTATGGGAAGCAAGTTACAGTGGGGACTCCTTGGGGGGACTTTCTCATGATGGGACAGATTCAATTGTGTTTAGAAAGGCTGATGGGCTTCCGTCAGCACTGTGTGTATAGAACCCCATGGCCTTTCATAAAAATAGTCTGGCGATGACCCCAAGGCAATTTTCAGGGACACGGTAATGGTGACCCACTTAAAAATGCTGCCTGACAACCTGGCGGTGAACCCCTGATTGTCTGTCTTTCAATAAGATTGCAGTGTAAAGCATGGTGGTGAGCCTCAGTAATAAGATTGCAGTGTAAAGCATGGTGGTGAGCCTCAGTATGACATTTTGGATGGAGATTGCATGTGGTCACATACTCCCTGGAACCCCATAGTCACCCCTTCTCTGATCTGCTACCCCAGAACATTCTCTGCCCCAATTCGCAAGACCTTTTGCAGTCTCCGTGTGCTGACAGTGGGGATTTACCAGTGTTGTCTGAGGAGGTGGTGGACAATGGCGAGACACAGGTGTCGGGGGGTGAGGTAGTTGTATGGGAAGCAAGTTACAGTGGGGACTCCTTGGGGGGACTTTCTCATGATGGGACAGATTCAACTTGGGTGGATCAGGCACAGGAACAGATCAATTTTTTATTTTTTTGTGTTTATTTAACTTTTATTTAGCACAAATAACGACAGAGATATTTATTCGTTCTCTTCGCTGCGCAGTCTAGCGTTGGGGTTTGTCACTTTGATGGCGAGCAGTGCCGCTCTCTCCACAATGGTCTTTCGGTTCTTTGAGGAGACGTTGAGGAGATCAGTGAAATTCAGTGAATGACGACGCAGGACTCCAACTTAAAAATTTAGCATCAACCGGTACAGTCGTAAATTATGAGCTTGATCAAGTGTGTCATGTGTTCTCTGTATTCTTCTCAGTTTATTACCGTATATGGCAGCTATCCGGAAAAATAGTTTGGAGAGAGAGAAAGATAGGAAAAAGACGTAAATTGTTTGGAGAGAGGGCCTGTAGGTGGACCTCCGGAAAAATTGTTTGGAGAGAGGGCCTGTAGGTGGACCTCTGGAAAAATTGTTTGGAGAGAGGGCCTGTAGGTGGACCTCCGGAAAAATTGTTTGGAGAGAGGGCCTGTAGGTGGACCTCCGGAAAAATTGTTTGGAGAGAGGGCCTGTAGGTGGACCTCCAGAAAAATTGTTTGAAGAGAGGGCCTGTAGGGGGCCCTCCTGAAAAATTGTGGTAAAAGAGTGCCAGTTGGACCTCTAAAAAATGGCGTTTTTTTGGTCAGCGTTAGGCAAATACGACATGGAGGAGGAGGAGGAGTAGGAGGAGTATAGAAGAGGAATCGGATACATAAGTAATGTTAATCTTTAGCTGCTTTCCCCCGGAGGAGATTTGAATTCCGGTGAAATCCAGGCTTTGTTCATTTTAAGAATAATCAATAATGAGTGACTCCTAAAATTAACATTTATTAAATATCTGATTAAAAGGAACTGAATAGTTCATGTCAAAAGAAAAATGGGGGGGGGAAAAAAGGTAGGTAGGGCAGGGGTGTGTAACAGGACAAATCCCTGTAGGGCCCTATTAATAACCCTGTGCCCAGGGAAAACCCCCAAATGGTAGGGGTGCCCTGTCCCCGAACCTAACCTACAGATCCCTAGCTCACCCTAAATGAAGTGAGATAACAATGGTATCACCAGAACCCCAACGCGTTTCGCCCAACACTGTGGGCTCCTCAGGGGGTGATGTCCAACAAAGAGGGGATATCAGAAGAAGGGTACACCAGATGGGTACTTCACAAAGTGTACATACATAAGTTAATGCCAACATGAGATAGGGAGTATAGATGAATACTTGCCCGAAGCCAGGGAGATAACCCTAATGTCGTGTCTTGGATTCTGTAGATAAAAAGCAGACAGCAGATGCTATCACATAACAGCAACATTTAAGACCCAAGTCTCCCCTCAGAGGGAGGAAGGTACTTACATAACAGGCTATCGGGCTCAAGCACTCCCATGTGGCGCTGGTACATGCACCGGATCGACGCCGGGCGTTGGTTTAAATAGTCGCGCGACAGCGCAACTTCCGGTGCGGAGGTGACGGGTATCCGGTGCGTGAAACGCACATTGGAACGCATCACTTCTCCTGCTACGCCAAGACGCCCGCCTCCATCTGTCAAAGCCAGCAGATGGGAGGTGTCTGTCCAGCATAGTAAGTAGGTGAAGCGCCCCATAGTTTCTTAGGACAAATGATAAAAGACCGAAGGAGATACCCCGATCGGTCCGTAGAAAACGATAACAGATGTCGTGGAGCAGTAATCCACATACCAGAAATTGGGCACTTCTCGTGCCCCTGGCCAGAAGTATTAGCTGAATACAAGAGATAAAGATACTATAAATATTGGAGAAGGAAATTTAAATAAAGCAAGTGAAAGTAAGTCTTTCGTTAAGACCAAGGGGGGACTGTGACCGGAAACGAAAGATCCACTCGGACTCTTTCTGTAATAGTCTCCGGTCCCAGTCACCCTCCTGGGTGATTCAGGAACCTGTTGGATCGCTGTAAATATAATGGTCCGTAAGTCACTATTATGGCAATTAATAAAATGGTTAGCAACTGGTGTGTCCCTGTTATTTTTTATGTCATTTACATGTTCTAGAATCCTGCGTCTGAACTCCCGAGTGGTTTTTCCCACATAATCAAGTGGGCAAGGGCACTGGCACAGGTATATCACACCTTTGCTTTTGCAGTTGATGAAGTCATTCACTGTAAAGATTTGTTGAGTTACTGAGCATTTTATGGTTTTAGTTCTACGTATAAAGTTGCATGCTTTGCATGTACCACATCTAAAGATACCCAACGGTCTCCTGTCAAGCCATGTTCCTTCTTTTTTGGGGACCGTGTAGTGACTATGAACCAGTCGATTCTGTAGGCTCCTCCCTTTCCTATAAGTGATTTGGGGAAAGGGGGCAATAGCAGTAGTGAGATCCGAATCCATATGTAGAATGGGCCAATATTTTTGTAGTATGTCTCTCACTTTTTGCTGGCATTATCAAAGGTGGTGACTAACCTAAGTGGTAGGGAGGTATTTGAATCGTGTGGTTTTGGGACCAGGAGATCACCTCGATCCCGGCCCTCAGCATTCTTAAAGGCATCCCTCAGGACTGATTTAGGGTATCCCCTATGGTGCAACCGGTTACGCAATTTTTTAGCTTCGATATAGAAGCTCTCTGGACTAGAACAGTTTCTGCGCATCCGCAGAAATTGTCCTTTGGGTATCCCTCTTTTTAAGGAGAGAGGATGGTGACTCTGCCAGTGAAGGATACTATTGGTCGCGGTAGGTTTTCGATACACCGTGGTGCAGAGGTGCTCACCTTGTTTTCTGATACACAGATCCAAAAAGGTAAGTGAGCTATCGTCTAAAACAAAGGTGAAAAAGAGTCCAATTTGGTTGGAATTTAAAGCAGACATGAATTCAATGAAGCAGTCCTCACCGCCGGTCCACACCAGGAAAATGTCATCAATATAGCGTGACCAAAAAAGGATGTCTTCATTCCAGGTGTTGGACCGGTCGGCGAAGACATGGGGGTCCTTAAGAGAGGACTTTCATTTGTCCCGACAACAAAGTTTGACCCTTTTACCTGGACAAAAGACATCAGTTTGTTTTGTCGTAGGTTAAAATGGTTTAAGTTTTATCATAACTTCAATAGGGAGACCTATAACAAAGTAGGGGTTGACCTTGAGGACTTCTCCGATTTACAGATCCTAATGGATCTATGGGAGGAGGGTGCTAGATCACCAGGGGAGGGTCCCTTTACAGACCTCCGTCCCATGAGTACCAAAACACCGCCTACCACCAACACGGACTGCATCGATATTTTTCTCAAGATGGTCAGTTCAGACATTGAACACTTAAATTTGAGAAAGTGTCCTCAGTATAATCTAACCCGTGATGAGGCTCGGGCTTTGAGGACCTTAGAACAAGACAGTAATATCATCTTAAAACCCTCTGATAAAGGAGGTAACCTAGTTATTCTAGATCACCCAAAATACATCAAGATGTGTACAGACCTATTGAATGATAAAAACAGTTATAGGGTTCTCCCAACCGATCCAACAACCCTTTTTCTTTCCACTCTCAAAGATCTACTTATGAAGGGACTTCATGATAAAGTCATCAGCAAAACCGAGTTTGATTACCTGCTACCAGGGACACCACAGATTGCAACCTTTTATGCCCTCCCCAAAGTCCATAAGGGGTTGCAAATCTTAAAAGGTCACCCTATAGTATCAGGCATTAATTCCTTAACCCATCACTGTGGTATCTACATTGATCGTATCTTACGTAACTTTGTGACTTCCTTACCGTCCTATACCAGGGATAGTATGGACTTCTTGCGAAAGATTGAATCCCTCACCGTAGACCCCGCTTCCAAACTTGGAAGCATTGATGTAGAATCTCTTTACACTTCTATCCCACATGAACAAGGCATCCAGGCAGTGGCCTTTTACCTTAGTACCAGGGGTACCCATTTCAGCAAACACAATCAGTTTGTTCTATCCCTCTTGGAGTTTACCTTGACTCACAACTACTTTATTTTCAATGGTGTGTTCTACCACCAGCTCAGGGGGACCGCGATGGGGAGCCCCTGTGCCCCGTCATACGCAAATCTCCTCCTGGGCTGGTGGGAGGACACCCATGTCTTCGCCGACCGGTCCAACACCTGGAATGAAGACATCCTTTTTTGGTCACGCTATATTGATGACATTTTCCTGGTGTGGACCGGCGGTGAGGACTGCTTCATTGAATTCATGTCTGCTTTAAATTCCAACCAAATTGGACTCTTTTTCACCTTTGTTTTAGACGATAGCTCACTTACCTTTTTGGATCTGTGTATCAGAAAACAAGGTGAGCACCTCTGCACCACGGTGTATCGAAAACCTACCGCGACCAATAGTATCCTTCACTGGCAGAGTCACCATCCTCTCTCCTTAAAAAGAGGGATACCCAAAGGACAATTTCTGCGGATGCGCAGAAACTGTTCTAGTCCAGAGAGCTTCTATATCGAAGCTAAAAAATTGCGTAACCGGTTGCACCATAGGGGATACCCTAAATCAGTCCTGAGGGATGCCTTTAAGAATGCTGAGGGCCGGGATCGAGGTGATCTCCTGGTCCCAAAACCACACGATTCAAATACCTCCCTACCACTTAGGTTAGTCACCACCTTTGATAATGCCAGCAAAGAAGTGAGAGACATACTACAAAAATATTGGCCCATTCTACATATGGATTCGGATCTCACTACTGCTATTGCCCCCTTTCCCCAAATCACTTATAGGAAAGGGAGGAGCCTACAGAATCGACTGGTTCATAGTCACTACACGGTCCCCAAAAAAGAAGGAACATGGCTTGACAGGAGACCGTTGGGTATCTTTAGATGTGGTACATGCAAAGCATGCAACTTTATACGTAGAACTAAAACCATAAAATGCTCAGTAACTCAACAAATCTTTACAGTGAATGACTTCATCAACTGCAAAAGCAAAGGTGTGATATACCTGTGCCAGTGCCCTTGCCCACTTGATTATGTGGGAAAAACCACTCGGGAGTTCAGACGCAGGATTCTAGAACATGTAAATGACATAAAAAATAACAGGGACACACCAGTTGCTAACCATTTTATTAATTGCCATAATAGTGACTTACGGACCATTATATTTACAGCGATCCAACAGGTTCCTGAATCACCCAGGAGGGGTGACTGGGACCGGAGACTATTACAGAAAGAGTCCGAGTGGATCTTTCGTTTCCGGTCACAGTCCCCCCTTGGTCTTAACGAAAGACTTACTTTCACTTGCTTTATTTAAATTTCCTTCTCCAATATTTATAGTATCTTTATCTCTTGTATTCAGCTAATACTTCTGGCCAGGGGCACGAGAAGTGCCCAATTTCTGGTATGTGGATTACTGCTCCACGACATCTGTTATCGTTTTCTACGGACCGATCGGGGTATCTCCTTCGGTCTTTTATCATTTGTCCTAAGAAACTATGGGCGCTTCACCTACTTACTATGCTGGACAGACACCTCCCATCTGCTGGCTTTGACAGATGGAGGCGGGCGTCTTGGCGTAGCAGGAGAAGTGATGCGTTCCAATGTGCGTTTCACGCACCGGATACCCGTCACCTCCACACCGGAAGTTGCGCTGTCGCGCGACTATTTAAACCAACGCCCGGCGCCGATCCGGTGCATGTACCAGCGCCACATGGGAGTGCTTGAGCCCGATAGCCTGTTATGTAAGTACCTTCCTCCCTCTGAGGGGAGACTTGGGTCTTAAATGTTGCTGTTATGTGATAGCATCTGCTGTCTGCTTTTTATCTACAGAATCCAAGACACGACATTAGGGTTATCTCCCTGGCTTCGGGCAAGTATTCATCTATACTCCCTATCTCATGTTGGCATTAACTTATGTATGTACACTTTGTGAAGTACCCATCTGGTGTACCCTTCTTCTGATATCCCCTCTTTGTTGGACATCACCCCCTGAGGAGCCCACAGTGTTGGGCGAAACGCGTTGGGGTTCTGGTGATACCATTGTTATCTCACTTCATTTAGGGTGAGCTAGGGATCTGTAGGTTAGGTTCGGGGACAGGGCACCCCTACCATTTGGGGGTTTTCCCTGGGCACAGGGTTATTAATAGGGCCCTACAGGGATTTGTCCTGTTACACACCCCTGCCCTACCTACCTTTCCCCCCCCCCCCCCATTTTTCTTTTGACATGAACTATTCAGTTCCTTTTAATCAGATATTTAATAAATGTTAATTTTAGGAGTCACTCATTATTGATTATTCTTACTCTATTTACATTACGTGACCCTGACCTATCCAATTGATATTGAATTATTGTGTATACATTTGTTCATTTTAATAAGCGTCAGCCTGTCAGCGCTGTCAGTTGACAGGCGTGTACGCTTATCGGTGATGACGCCACCAGCTGCACTGAATACCCACTCTGACAGCACGCTAGCGGCAGGGCAGGCCAGCACCTCCAAGGCGTACAGCGCCAGTTCAGGCCACGTGTCCAGCTTTGAAACCCAGTAGTTGTATGGAGCAGAGTGATCACGCAGGACGTTGGTATGGTCAGCTAGGTACTCCCTCACCATCTTTCTGTACAGCTCCCCCCTACTCTGCCTAGACTGGGGACAGGTGACATAGTCTTGCTGGGGTGACATAAAACTGGCAAAGGCCTTGGAGAGCGTTCCCCTGCCAGTGCTGGACAAGCTGCCTGCTCGGCTCCTCTCCCCCGCTACTTGGCCCACAGAACCATGCCCTCTGCCGCTAGCAGCGTCAGATGGGAAGGATTGTTTCAGCTTTTGCACCAGGGTCTGTTGATATCTATTCACTCTCATACTCCTTTCCTCTGCAGGGATGAGAGTGGAAAGGTTCTGCTTGTACCGTGGGCCCAGGAGAGTGAACACCCAGTAATCGGTGTTTGAAAAAATGCTTCTAACGCGAGGGTCACGGGATAGGCAGCCTAACATGAAGTCTGCCATGTGCGCCAGAGTCCCAACACGTAAGAATTCAATCTCCTCACTGGCCTGACTCTCCATTTCCTCCTCCTCCTCCAAGTCCTCCTCTTCAGCCCATACACACTCAAGAGTTAAGGACTGAGCACTGGTACCCTCTACTGTCTCGCCGACATTCTCCTCCTCTTCCTCCTCATCCTCATCCCCCTCCTCCGATACGCGCTGATAAACAGACATATCTTCCTCCACCGTCTCTTGTGACAAGCGCAAAGCATCCGACTTGATGCTGAGCAGTGAGTTTTTCAACAGGCAAAGCAGCGGGATGGTGAGGCTGATAATGGTGGCATCGCCGCTGACCATCTGTGTTGACTCCTCAAAGTTGGTCAACACCTGGCAGATATCAGACATCCACGTCCACTCCTCATTGTAGACTTGAGGAATCTGACTGACCTGACTACCAGTTCTGGTGGAAGTTGACATCTGGCAGTCGACAATTGCTCTGCGCTGCTGGTAAACTCTGGATAACATGTTTCATGTCAAATTCCATCTCGTGGGCACGACGCACAACAGTCGGTGAGCGGGCAGTTGTAGGCGGCGCTGCGCTGCCCTGAGAGTGGCAGCATCTGTGGTCGACTTGCGGAAATGCGCACAGATGCGACGCACCTTGGTGAGCAAATCAGACAGATTGGGGTATGTCTTGAGGAACCGCTGAACTATTAGATTGAACACGTGGGCCAGGCATGGCACATGTGTCAGTCTGCCGAGTTGCAGAGCCGCCACCAGGTTACGCCTGTTGTCACACACAACCATGCCTGGCTTGAGGTTCAGCGGTGCCAGCCACACATCGGTCTGTGCCGTGGTGCCCTGTAACAGCTCTTGGGCGGTGTGCCTTTTGTCACCTAAGCTCAGCAGTTTGAGCACCGCCTGCTGGCGCTTACCCACGGCACTGCTGCTGTGCCTAGAGCTACCGACTGAAGGCGCCGTGCCCACGGATGGTAATTCGGAGGAGGAGGAGGGGTCGGAGGAGGAGGCATAGTACGTCTGAGAGACCGTGACCGAGGTAGGCCCCGCAATCCTCGGTGTGGGCAGTACATGAGCGGCCCCAGGGTCATTCTCGGTCCCAGCCTCCACCAAGTTAACCCAATGTGCCGTCAGTGAGATATAGTGTCCCTGCCCGGCAGCACTTGTCCACGTGTCCGTGGTTAGGTGGACCTTCTCAGAAACAGCGTTGGTCAGGGCACAGATGATGTTCTGTGACATGTGCTGGTGTAGGGCTGGGACGGCACATCGGGAAAAATAGTGGCGGCTGGGGACCGAATACCGAGGGGCAGCCACCACCATGAGATTGCGAAAGGGCTCGGTGTCTACCAGCCTATAGGGCAGCATCTCCAGGCTCAGCAATTTGGAGATGTGGACGTCGAGGGCTTGGGCATGTGGGTGGGTGGAACTGTATTTCCTCTTGCGCTCCAGCGTCTGCTGTAAAGACAGCTGAACGCTGCGCTGGGGCACATTGGTGGACACTGTGGAGGATCGTGGAGGCGAAGGTGTGGTTTTCCGGCGGGAGGCGCTCGTGCCGGGGTCCTGGGCAGGGGGTTGACTAGCAGAGGCAGCGAGTGACACAGGGGAAGGAGCAGTGGTGTGACCAGCAGGAGGTGGTGAACGGCCTTGGTTCCATTGAGTGGGGTGTTTAGCACTCATATGCCTTGCCTGCGCATGCTGGTGGTGGTTAGGCTAGTAGTGGTGGCACCCCTGCTGATCCTGGTGTGGCACAGGTTGCACACCACAGTCCATCGGTCATCCTCACTTTCTTTAAAGAACCTCCAGACTTGCGAACATCTAGGCCTCCCCACGGGAGCTTCACTACGTGAAACAGTTGCTGCTGATGCACCAGCTCTGGCCCTGCTTCTCCCTCTAGCCACACCACTGCCTCTTCCAACCTGTTCGGGTGCAGCACTCGCCTCCGCCTCAGAAGCACTCGGCTTATCAACCCAGCTTGGGTCAGTCACCTCGTCATCCTCCGATTCCTCAGTCTGCTCCCCCCTCGGACTTCCTGCCATGACAACAACTTCACCACTGTCTGACAACCGTGTCTCCTCATCATCCGACACCTGTTTACAAACTTCTTCCACTAACTCAACATTGTCATCATCATCATCACCCACAGACTGAGATAGTTGGAAAACTTGGGCATCGGGAACGAGGTCAGCAGCAACCTGAGAAGTGGTTTGTGACTCTGGGAAGGGTCCAGAAAACAGTTCCTGAGAGTATGCCAGATCGCATTCCAAATTTTCCTGGGAGGGGGCAGACTGGGGGATAGGAGGTTGAGGTGGAGGAGCTAGAGGAGTGCTCCCTTGGGTAACGTGGGTGGACTGCGTGGAAGACTGACTGGTGGACAAACTATTTGAAGCATTGTCCGCAATCCACGACATCAGCTGTTCGCACTGTTGTGGTTTCAACAGTCCTCTACCAAGTGTCCCTGTAAGTTGAGACATGAAGCTAGGGAATGTAGCTCTGCGGCGTTCCCCTGCTCCCTCATCAGCAGCTCCTGTCTCACCCTGCCCAGGACCACGGCCTCTGCCTCCTGCAGTAATTGAATGCCCACGCCCATGCCCTCGTCCTCGACCCTTAGCCCTGGGGTTCAACATTTTCTGTGTGTATAAGTGTATTATATAAAAAATAAATGGGCCTGCTGTACTGAAACCCACAAACTTGTTCAGTCTGGTTGAATTAAGTGATGTACAGAAAGTGTCACCTGGACAGAAAATACGGATTGTAGTGAGTGTACTGAACTGTGACACACAGAATGGTTCCACACTACTGTGTGAAATGGATTTGTATCACTGAGCTAAAACAACAAAAAAAACAATTTTTTTTATGTATTTTTTTTAGTTTTGTTTTTTTGGGAACGTGACGTGCTGAAACTATCGTAGAGCTAACTGACACCCTGCTGACGGTGGCTATTTTGACTGCGACCCACACAAATGTCGCACAGAGATTTTTGGGATCAAGCTATATGAGAGCAAAAGACCTGGTTGTATTAAGTGACGTACAGAAAGTGTCACCTGGACAGAAAATACGGATTGTAGTGAGTGTACTGAACTGTGACACACAGAATGGTTCCACGCAGCTGTGTGAAATGGATTTGTATCACTGAGCTAAAACAACAAAAAAAACTATTTTTTTATGTATTTTTTTTTTTAGTTTTGTTTTTTTGGGAACGTGACGTGCAGAAACTATCGTAGAGCTAACTGACACCCTGCTGACGGTGGCTATTTTGACTGCGACCCAGACAAATGTCGCACAGAGATTTTTGGGATCAAGCTATATTAGAGCAAAAGACCTGGTTGTATTAAGTGACGTACAGAAAGTGTCACCTGGACAGAAAATATGGATTGGAGTGAGTGTACTGAACTGTGACACACATTATGGTTCCACGCAGCTGTGTGAAATGGATTTGTATCACTGAGCTAAAACAACAAAAAAAATATTTTTTTTATATATTTTTTTGTTTTGTTTTGTTTTTTTGGAACGTGACGTGCAGAAACTATCATAGAGCTAACTGACACCCTGCTGACGGTGGCTATTTTGACTGCGACCCAGACAAATGTCGCACAGAGATTTTTGGGATCAAGCTATATACGTGACAGCAAAAGACTTGGTTGTATTTAGTGACGTACAGAAAGTGTCACCTGGACAGAAAATATGGATTGGAGTGAGTGTACTGAACTGTGACACACAGAATGGTTCCACGCAGCTGTGTGAAATGGATTTGTATCACTGAGCTAAAACAACAAAAAAAACTATTTTTTTTATGTATTTTTTTTTTTAGTTTTGTTTTTTTGGGAACGTGACGTGCTGAAACTATCGTAGAGCTAACTGACACCCTGCTGACGGTGGCTATTTTGACTGCGACCCAGACAAATGTCGCACAGAAATTTTTGGGATCAAGCTATATGAGAGCAAAAGACCTGGTTGTATTAAGTGACGTACAGAAAGTGTCACCTGGACAGAAAATACGGATTGTAGTGAGTGTACTGAATTGTGACACACAGAATGGTTCCACACTGCTGTGTGAAATGGATTTGTATAACTGAGATATAACAATAAAAAAAAAAAGGGGTTATATATGGCGATAGCTGCACTACTAGTGCCAGCCAGCCAGCCAAGCCAGGAGACAAAAAAAAAATTCTTGTAGCCCTCAGAAGGGCTGTTGGGTTCTTTGTCGGTGATTCCTGCCTAACAAAGAACTAAATGCAGGCCCTAACACTCTCCCTGAAACGCAGCAGCTCTATCCCTAACGACATCCAGACAGCATCTGAGCCGAGCACCGCGGCCAGTCACTAGTATATTCCAGGGTCACCTGATCAGGCCAGCCAACCCCTGCTATCGACATGTAAGGGCCCCACGTGATGCTGGGTGTACCGCAGAGTCTCCTGGCTTGTGATTGGCTGAGTTTATAGGCGCCAAAAATGCACGATGCGGAAGTTGCCATTTCCTAGAGCATGGCGAGATACTCGTCCGAGCAGCGAGCACTTACGAGTACCGTAATACTCGAACGAGCACCAAGCTCGGACGAGTATGCTCGCTCATCTCTAGTCACAGAGTTCTTTACAAATAGAAATCAGAAATTGTATCATATAGTACATAGATGTCCATACCGTGATAAACGTAAAACCTAGCTCAAACTGTATTCACACAATAACTCAATGCAGGTCTACAAAGAAGATACCATATGCATAGTATTGTCTGAAGTGTAGACAGATAAGGTGATAGAGACAGATCCTCTCACTGTAAGGCCCCATGCACATGACCGTATCCAATTTGCATCCGGAAATTGCAGATCTGCAAAATACAAATACTGTCCGTATTTTATTTGCAGAGCCATTGTTTTCAATGGGTCCGTTGTCCACATTTTGTGGACACAGTCTATCTTTTTGCGGAATGGACATACAGATGCAGAAAGCACATGGATCATCCGTGTGCTTTCCGCATCCGTACATCCATTCCGAAAAAAGATAGAACATGCCCTATACTTGTCTGTTAAATACGTACCGCGGACCTATTAAAAATAATGCAGATGCAACACTGACTGCATTAATATTTTGCAGATCAGCAATTTTCATATAGTAAAACGGATACGATTGTGTGCATGGGGCCTAATGAAGTCAGGGCACTGAAGGGCACAGCCCTACACTACCCTAGCTACAAATGTAATTAATAGTAGACTGATTAATACAAGAGAGAGCTAATGAACAATAAACTGATTCCTTTCTGAAAAACGGATATTAAAAATGACCCCCTTCAATTGTACAAAGCTGATGTCAACGCCAGAGACGTTGGTAGTCGCAGTTATTGAGTCTGTAGAGCATTGGCAACTTTCATGCACTACGTGCCTCAACTGCCTCACATAACATGGTCTGCCACTTTGTGGCTGAGTTGCTGTGGTTCCTAAATGCTTCCATTTTGCAATAATACCAACTATAGTTGATCGTGGAATATCTAGAAGGGAAGAAATTTCACAAACTGACTTTTTGCAATAGTGGCATCCTATTACAATACAAAGCACATATACAGTGAGCTCTTTCGAATGACTCATTCTTTCACAAGTGTTTGCAAAGGCAGGCTGCATGGCTAGGGGCTGGATTTTATACACCTGTGGCAATGGGATTTAAAGAGGACCTTTCACCACTCCTGACATGCCTGTTTTAATAGCTTCATGCATTCCCCATGTAATAATAATTCTGGAGCATCTATTCTTATGTCTGTATGTTGTGTCATTCCTTTATTATTTGCACTAGAAGTTATGAATGAATTGCTAGCAGTCTGCAGTAAGGGTACAGAGGTATGGTAACCAGTTGGGGGGGTGTACCTGCAGAGTCTAAACATGGCAGCACTGATTGGATAGAGTCAGTCTGTGCAGGTACACACCCCCAACTGGTCTCCTCCCCTCTGTTCCTTTACTGAAGGCAAATAGCAATTCATTCATAACTTCTAGTACAAATAATAAAGGAATGGCACAACATAGAGACATAAGAATAGATGTTCCAGAATTGTTAGTACGTGGGGAATGCATGAAGCTATTAAAACAGGAATGTCAGGAGTGGTGAAAGGACCTCTTTAAAGGAACAGATGAAATCAATGATTAAGTGTTGTGCCAGTATATTTGTTCATATAGTGCAGGGCTGGCCAACCTACGGCTCTCCAGCTGTTGCAAAACTACAACTCCCAGCATGCCCAGTCTGCCTACAGCTATCATCCTACAGCAGGGCATGGTGGGAGTTGTAGTTTTACAACAGCTGGAGAGCCTCAGGTTGGCCAGCCCTGATATAGTGTATCTCTAAATCAGGGGTGCACAACCTTTTCTGGTTGGGGGCCACATTGTCAGCCTGAACCAGTTCTAAGGGCAGAAAATAAAACTTAAAGGGGTATTACCAACTGAAATACTATTTTTATGGCATATTGAACATATATCATAAATAGTATACATCATAAATGTCTAGTTACACTTCCCGGACTCCCATCTAATGGTAGAAATACATGAAAGATATATGTTAGCATCCACAAGACACAGACATACATGTCTGTTACCAGATGGTTGGGGGCCGCACAGAATAGTATCAAGGGCCGCATGTGGTCCCCGGGCCGCAGGTTGTGCACCCCTGCTCTAAATGCTCAGGAACAATAGCTGCCACTATAATCATCTTCAGGAAACAGAATAAAAAAAATCTACAGTCAGAAAATAAAAACAGATTTAAAAAAGGATATTTGTAGCAATAGTTTTAACTGGCAAAAAAAAAAAATTATAGGTGATTAGAGATGAGCGACCCAACAAGATTTGTTCCGTTTGAAGTCCATCAAATTTTTTTTTAAATTCAGTTAAGGCACAAAGAGAGAGAGAGAGAGAGCAAGGTACGAGCACAGGAATGTGTGTTTCTTAACAATATACAGTATAGACCAAAAGTTTGGACACACCTTCTCATTCAAAGAGTTTTCTGTATTTTCATGGCGATGAAAATTGTAGATTCACACTGAAGGTATCAAAACTATGAATTAACACATGTGGAATTATATACTTAACAAAAAAGTGTGAAACACCTGAAAATATGTCTTATATTCTAGGTTCTTCAAAGTAGCCACCTTTTGCTTTGAGTACTGCTTTGCACACTCTTGGCATTCTCTTGATGAGCTTCAAGAGGTAGTCACCTGAAATGGTTTTCACTTCACAGGTGTGCCCTGTCAGGTTTAATAATATGGTATGAGTTGTCTAAAGGGTACTACTTTTCATTTTGTAGAGCCCATGGTACGCCAAGTACGTGTGATCAGTATTGTAGACCAGGAGATGCCCCTACTATGCCAAGTAGCCGGGTACATGTGCACAGTATTGAAGTCCAGGTGATGCCACTGGTATGCAGAGTACATGTGCAATGTGCCGCTGCCCAGTGCTGATCGTGTCCCAGGTTTATCAGAATGCCGAGTGGTATGGTGCAGCCTTAATAGTTTTCTATGTTGGCACGGTGCTCCTACCTGGATACAGTCGCTCCCCAGGGTTAGACCATGAAGCAGTATAGGGGAGAGTAATGGAGTAATGGTGGAGGTGGAGAAATAGTCTAGTCCAGACTTTTATAAAGTTCAACAACTTTACGTGACTCAACTTGCATCCGTACAAGAAGTGGTGTTTCTCTTGGTTCCAGCAGGTTTTGGCATAAACTGGCTGGCAAACTTAAATATTCAGCTTTATTTCCTTCGGGGTGGGGTGCCTTTGGCTGCTGACTCCATCGCAACACTGTCGGTTAATCTGTAAGGAGTCAGGGTGATTCTCATCTCCTTCCAACTCTAGAGTGACTGAAAACTTCCTGCAGCCCTTTTCTTGGTAGGAAACGGGACCGGTCCACTTCTGCCCAAAAGGGGAAGAATGGAATGGAAAGTTCCATTCTATCTTAAGAACTCTCTCACATATATGCTACCCGCTGGTCAACCAGGCATATAACATGTAATACAACAAATAACAGTTACATAGCAGAGGCACAGTGTAAGAGGACCTGCAATAAATACACATATGACATTATGGTTAGCCCATCAGAGACAGTAGCTGAGTGTAGGAATGGTAATACCACTCTGGGGTGTTACATGTGCGTGCAGAATTGTAGGCCATGTGATGCCCCTCTGGGTTGCTAAACCTATCTGATGCTGACAGATGTTAGAAATCATAATTTGCATATATTTTCCCAGAAATCCAGAGGAGCATTGTCTAGCCTACAATAGTTGTCACATGTATCAACTGGTCTCCATAATAGAAATAGTACCCACCTAGAGGTTCCCCCTAAGGTCTTGGAACTATACATTTTCTCATCTGATTTTTTCTGATTAAAGGCTTTTCTCCTGAAAGAACTACTTACATATGTAAGGCTGATTTAGCTATTTGTCTTGCTCTGCTACCTAAGGCAAGTGTGTTTAAAAGGCAGGAAGACATCTCTGCCAATTTGCTGTTTAAAAATGCAGTTTTCATATTGCAGCAAGTACATAAACAGTAAGGAGAACACAGCAGGAATGAGCACTACATTATTTTCACACAGCAGATTAGCCGAGATGCCTTCCTGCACTTTAAACAGGTTTATGTAGCAAATCTACAAAAATAGCTAAGCCAGCCTCATATCTGCAACTAGTTTTTCATATCCACATGTCTGCTGCAAATCAAATCTCTGAACATAGATTTACTCTATCATTTAAATGTTCTTCAATTCTGCCAGCATTACTCCTGTACCATCAGGTTGTCTTTCCTCTTATATAGAGTTAGGTTTTATTGCAATTGTATTTCTGTGTTAAAGTTTGCTATGGTTAAAAGTTGTTACATTTATGGCAAATTATATCTATCGATTTTTGGACTTAAAAGGAGAAAGGAAATGAATGGAACAGTAAAAAATACAATAGACAGGTAACAGTCTTTGAACTTTTGAAAAATCTAAAAATGTGTGCACACACAGTGTTGGACTGAGGTGCCGAGTACAATTTATTTTGAGGGCTTAAATATTCAAATATTACCTGCTCACTCAGCAGCAAACAAGGGTGCATCTAGTGACTTTGGGAAGGTGGGACCCCTGGGAAAGAGGATACTGGTTGGTCTGCCTCTGTACCTGGAAGCCATCTCAGCCATATGATGTATCTATGATAATAAACTGGATAGTTTCTTAAATAATCTACCCATTTTTTTTGGGGGTTGAGATGTTGCATGCTGCCTATCTTTATGTAGTACAATCAGTCTACTGTGTTATGTGCTACTTGTGCAGGGGGTAGTAGACTAGGGGCCCATCTAGCCCTCGGGCCCACCAGGGGATTTAACTGTACCTCTGTGGGCCATTCCGAGCCTGTGCGTACACATACTTTACTGCACATATTTCGGGAATAATTTCAATTGTATGTTGCTTGAGAAAGAGTTCAAAACATCACAGTTATTTGGTGAGTAAAAGGATCACTTCTATTGCAAGTATGTAGTGCTGCAGTTTTTCTGACTCTTAATATATGCCCTTTGTATTGAGTATTTCTCTATAGTACTGTACACAATGGTCCACACAGAGCCTTTTTGGCAGTACCAAAGGAGCCTCTATTTCAGTGCATTAGCTCTAAAGTTCCAATTATTTTTGATAAAGGTGGCATAACCAGATATTAATGTGCTATTTTCATCTATAATTGGTCAGAGTTCAATCTCTGTGTCAATCACCAATTCTGAGACTGAGGCTTTCCACTACACAGCACTGCTTGTTCCACCAGCGATACAAGGAACTGCAGCATAACTTAATTCAAGTAAATGGAGATGTGGTGCAAACTAAGAAGGATTCTGAGCTTTCTGAAGTTCTGTGGAACACTCTTCAGTGAGATGGCCATGGACCACAATGAGAATAAGTATCTCATTGGTGGGGGTCGGCCACTAGAACCCCCACCGTTCACTAGAAAGAGGGGCCAGAATTCCCTGAATGGAGGTCAGGCAGCTCTATTAATTTTTGATTGAACTGAGATTGCCTCTGCTTGACCACTGTTCTATTCAAACAACGAGGATACAGTGGTCAAACCCACACCAATCCAGCCACTGGAATAAAAAAAAAAACTAGGCCAAAATGGAGAAGCTGTGTTTGAAAAATTAAGTACACCCTTACTGCTTCATAGGAATTAAGGTGAGGTGCTGCTAATCTAATGGCCTTGATTTATTGATCTGTAGTAAGTGTGGCCACCTCTATAAAAGCTCAAGTTTTGGTAGTTTTCTGGTCTGGAGCATTCACAATGCAAAGGAGCAAAGACATCAGCAATAATCTTACAGATGCAATTGTTGCTGCCCATCAATCTGGGAAGGGTTATAAGGCCATTTCCAAACAATTTGAAACTCATCACAAGAGGAAACCTTCAAGACAGTTAACAATCTGTCCAGGAGTGGACATCCAAGCAAATTTATCCCAAGGTCAGACCGTGCAATGCTCAGAGAAATTGTAAAAAACTCAAGAGCTACAGGCCTCAGTTATTATTTTAAATGTTCGATTACATGACAGTATAATTAGAAAAAGACTGAACAAGTATGGTTTGTTAGGAATGGTTGCCAGGAGAAAGCCTCTTCTCTCTAAAAATAATATGGCTGCATGGCTTAAGTTTGCAAACATTTCACACCAACTGTCAAGCGCGATGGTTGGCTTATTTTGCAGCCACAGGACCTGGGCACCTTGCAGTCATTGAGTTGACCATGAACTAGAGTAAAGAGTGAGGTAGGCTATCCAACAGCTAAGGCTTCACTGAAACTGGGTCATGCAACAGGACAATGATTTCAAGCACATTAGCAAATCTACAACAGAATGTCCAAAACAGAAAGGAAGTGTTGGAAAAAATGGACTAAAATTCTAGAACATGCGAAAGACTGATTATTCAGAAAATTATTACTTCAAGTTATTGCTGGTAAACGTGGCTCTACGAGCTATTAATTCATGCGGTGTACTTAGTTTTTCATACATGGCTTTTCCAATTTAGCTTCTTTTTGGTTGAATAAATAATAAAACTGTGGAATCTGTTGAGCATTGTTTTTCTGAGGTTGTAGCAACCAAATTTTAAGACCTTCTAAGGACCACATGTTATTTAAGATGTCCTAATATATAATCACAGAATTCAAAGAGGATGTACTTGTTTTGGTGTTGCTTTCATCCTGACTTTGGATGATTATCCACATTAATACATGAGTAGTACTGCAGATATGGAGTCCAGATCACTACTTTTTATTTTCCTACTGCCTCCTGTTCCCCCGCGGTTAGCTCTCTGAGCTGCATTGAAATACATTGTCAGTAGTGCCGTGCATGTGCACACGAGTCCTCTCAATTATGTTAGAACAGCACAGCAATCCAGACTGTGTACGTCAGTGCTGCTCTGAGTGCTGACAGTGGGGGAACTGGGAGAAATAGGAAAATAAAAAATAGTTATCTGGACACCCCCATCCCATGTATTACTGTAGATAATGGTCCACAATCGGGGTGACAGATTTCCTTGAAGTATTAAATATAGTAAATACAGTTAATGATCATATTAAAGGAGTCTTTTAAGTTCTCAGAGTAGCAGACAGACTAAAGGTAACCCCAGTTTTATCACAGTGGGTCTTGTCACCAAGTCTTCAGGTCTAAATTGGGCTGGAAGTGATGATGTTGATCTTTCACGATCATTCACCATCAATCGCACAGACAACTATTGGCCTAGGCGGGCACATGTTGTTCATGTGCACGTGACCACTGAGGCCAATGACTGTACTTTCTAATGGCACCAATTAATAATAATCTTAGTATTTATGGAGTTAACTGGGTGTTAAAAATGACTTGTTTCCTTTATTCAGTGGGTCAGTATGATTACAGTGACACCATATTTATATAATTCTTGTTATGTTTTAATGCTTTAAAAAAAAAATTTTAAAACTTTGAAAAAAGAAAAATATTTGCATCATCATACTCTGACCCCATAACCTTTTTATATTTCTGTCTGCATTTTAGGGTGTGTATGACTTTTTGATCACTTTTTATTCATATTTGTTTTGGAAGGTGAAAAAAAAATGTGATTCAAGCATTTAGACTTTTTTTTACGTTTTTTTTAAATTTGTGAAATGGGGAAAGGGTGTTGATGTAAAAATTTTTTTTGGGGGGTTATGTTTTTAAAAGTATTTTTCTTTTTTAACTTTATTTTTAGCTCCTTTAGGGGGAGTTAAACATGTGTTCATTAGATTGCTCATACCGTAGACTTCAGCAGTTTACCACTGCAGCCTATGGTAAAATAGTTGTGTTTCTATTGAGTCCTGACACAGGCAGGGCTCAATAGGAACTTTGCTATGGCATAATTACCAAATGTCTCCTGTGATCTAGGCACGGGGGAGCAGTTCTGTCATCTCTCATCACAGACACTGACACCATATTTCAAACCCCATATATATATGACAGATTGCACTAATAGAATAAGAATTTTAACAATCGTGGGAGCTCCTAATGACAAACTCAACCCTACTACATCTGTAGACACCTGTGGGTTTCACAATATATACATGTGCATGATAAATATATCTTTAAAGTTGAAGAGTTTACTAAGCTTTTCTGTCTCTACACACCCTGAGACATTATATTTCCATTTCCTGAAGAGTAGGAAAAAATGAGCTGTGTGCGTGCCATGCTATTAATGAACATACTTAACATAGATGAGGGCAATCATGGAAATTAATACACCTATAGTTGCAAGGTGAAATAAGTGAACCCTTTGGAACTGCCTGGATTTCTGCATTGAATACTAATAAAATGTGGTCTGATTGTTACTATATCAAAATCATAGGTAGGCCACATACACATGACCGCATTTAGGGCTACAACCAATCCACATTTTTGGCAGACTGCTTATGGACCCATTCTTTTCTATGAGGCCACAAAAATGTGGACGGCATCTGTGCGACCACTGTAAATTCTAGAACATGCCATATTCTTGTCCGTTTTGAGAACAAGAATCGGCATTTCTACAAGGAAGATCCTGCATGCATGCAGCCGGTATCTGTATTTTGTGGATCCAACATTTGCTGACTGAAAAATACATATGGTCATGTGCATGTAGCCTTATGGACAAATACATTTCAACTAAGCTAATAACACAGAACCAATTGTACCATTCATGTCTTTTATTGCGTATACTGGGTAAATATCCACAGTGCTGGGAAAAACATGTAATAGAAGGTCACTATGAAGGAAGCCAGTGCTGGAACAGAAAAACTTTTTGCTCAAGACACTTGGATCATCCACAATGCTTTCTGGAAAATGTTTTCTGAACAGATGAAACAAAAGTGAAACTTTTTAGAACAAATCTACATTTAGAAGAAAAATAAAGATATTTGCATAATCATATTTTGACACCCATAACTTTTATATAATGCTAAATTTGGAAGAAAAAGAAAGAAATTTGCATCATCATATTCTGACACCAATAACTTTATAAATATATTTTTGTCTACAAATATTTTATATAAGGGCTCTTTTTTGCAGGGTGAGCTGTAGTTTTTACTGATACCATTTTACAGTGTGACTTTTTGACCACTTTTTGTTAAATTTTTTGGGGGATGTGAAGAAACCAAAACCTCATCCCAGTTGTGAATTGTGGTGGAGAGAGCATCATGGTTCGGTGCTGCTATGCTGCCTGAGGACTTGGAGGCCTCACAGTCATTAAGGGAAAAATGAATTCTAAGGCACATCAAACATTTTACAGGGCGACATAATTGATGACCTCAGGCTGAAAAGACAATGGGTAATACAATAAGACAATGACCCAAAGCACTCAAGCAGAGAATGGCTCCGACTTCATGATGTGAAGAGGATTGTGCACACACAATATCCCAAAAATACTGAACTAAAACGCAATTGTTGGGAAGAATGGTCAACATTCCTCCTCAACCTTGTGAAAATCTTATTTGCAGCTACATGAAACATTTGGTTGAGGTGATTGCTGCTAAAAGGGGATCTACAGGTTATCAAATTCAAAGGGTTACTCACTTTTTCTCCCTGCACTTTACTCATGAATAGTACAATTGTTTCTGTATTAGTTCACGTTAGTCATATAATCAAGGCACCATATTAGAGATCTTCACAATAGGTTTTTATTGGTGTATTCATTTTTAATTAATACATATTGAGAAAGTTATTTGGTTTATGTTCTATCCAATTGTTTACATTTTATATGATCCATATATTTCCTTGTAGCACAAGGACTCATTTGAGCGTTTAAGAATGCTCGTGTCAGGACCAGCAGTCATTGCACCCGTTCTGCTGGTCCTGCCCCTGACTCCGGTGGCAAGGTGGTTTCCCGGGGTCAGGCTTCGTCCGCTATTTCGGCAGGCTCCTCCTCCAGCCGGCGGTCTCTGGCTGTGGATGCGCGTCCCAGGCAGGGGACGCGCGCAACGGTCATAAGTGCCAGGGACGTGGCTGGTGCGCACTCTCGCTCGCGGCCTGTTACTGGTCGCCGGAAAACGCAAGCAATATAGTGTCTGTTTATTTTCTGTTTATTGGTATCTCATGAGTTAAGTTTTTGTTCATTGCTTCTCCTCCCAGTCAGCTGGTTGGGTGGGGTCTGCTAGGTATTTAAGGCCCTCTAACTTTTACCTAGCTGCCAGTGTTTGGAGTTTCCTTGCTACTACCCATTTGGTTCTTGTTTGTCTGTCTTGTTTGTCTTCCCATCCCCCGCACTTTTGTTAGTGTATTTTCAGTCTTCTGGTTGTTGGCTCAGGGGTTAGCCTGAGCGGGCAATAGGCAGGGAAAGGGGTTGGGATTAAGCTTAGGGATCACTACCCCTTATCTGTGTATCCCAGCCCTGACAGAAACACTGGCCCAAAGGAGGCCTGCAACCTGCATACGTCCAGCTACGTTCACTCCACCTATGGGGCCTATTTCAGCTGTGGTCGCACAGGTCCAGGCCTTGACCAAGTTGGTTCAAGATCTGGCTATCCGCCTTCAGGTTCAGGAAGACATGCATGCTACGGCCCTGGTGCCACCCCCGGCCGTTCAGTCACCTGCACCTGTGTTGAGGTAGACTTAAACCTGTCTTTTCTGGAATTCAGTCAGTCATTCCGAATTGTTTTGAACACGGGTGCGCACAATAATTAAGGACAAAACACAGACTTATGATTCCAGTATTAAGTCCTTTGGCCGTGCTTTTGTGGCAAAATCATTACAGCCTCTGGTCTTTTCCTTTATTAACACACGTACTTATTCGATACAAAAAGGAAAGGGGGGGCGTAAGCATGCAAATAGCAAACAATATCATTCTTGATTGGATAGAAGTTGCATTCCATTCTAAGTCACTAGCCTGAAAAAGTCATATTGATAAGAGTACGGGGGCCATCTTGGACTAGTTAAATATATATACATATATTATACGCAAGCTTTATAAAGACTACAGAGTATAAAAGTATAAAAGTATATAAAGTTACATTTGTTCTTGTCTCATCACATTATCCGGGATATTGAATTCACATTATCCTGAAGACGTGGGAAACTCAGGATTTGCAATAGAATACATTACATTAAGTCCATATACCTCGACACCTAAACCTAAGGTTCCCCTTCCTGACCTTTTTCCGGGCGATCGTAAGAAATTTTTTTCATTTCGGGAAGGGTGTAAACTTTATTTTTCCTTACGACCTCGGTCCTCTGGGACAGAAGCGCAAAAGGTGGGGTTGGTTATGTCTCTCCTGCGGGGTGACCCACAAAACTGGGCGCTTTCCTTACCTCCTGATTCACCTCTGCGTTCTTCTCTGGACAGTTTTTTTTCTGCACTGGGTCAGATTTATGATGAACCAGACCGACCTGCGTTAGCGGTTTCCCACTTGTTATCCCTCTGTCAGGGTAAACAAGTGGCGGAAGAATATTGTGCTACGTTCAGACAGTACGTGACGGACTCGGGGTGGAACGATCAGGCCTTGAAAGACCTATTCATGACTGGCCTCTCAGACCAGGTAAAAGACTTGTTATTAGCTCATGCAGAACCTAAGACTCTTGACGAAGCTATGACCCTCGCCATCCGGGCAGATCGACGCCTAAGGTCCAGACGACCACCTCGGGTGTCTCCCGCCCCTCGGCCGACCCTCAGTCCGGTCTCATCTCTACCTGGGCCTGAACCAATGGAGCTCGGCAGTATCACCCCAGAGCAGAGGAGGGAACATCGCCGGAAGAATCGACTATGTTTTTACTGTGGGAGTCCCGAACATCAGCTAGATGCCTGTCCCAAGAAGTCACAGCAGGAAAAACTTCCACTCCTAGGTAGTTGTCGGGAGGACTGCCTAGGAGCTCAGGTACTCCCTTAAATTTCTAAAATGTTTTTGCCCTGCACTATTGAGGTCCAGTCAGCCTCATGTACAGGTCTGGCTTTTCTGGACTCGGGTGCAGCCGCTAATTTCATCGACTTGGATTTCGTGTCCCAGGTTTTGTCTTCCATGATTCCGTTGTCCCCTCCTATCCTAGTATCAAGTGTGGATATGACCCCATTGCATGCTGGTTTGGTCAAATTTCGCACCCCCAAGATAAAATTGGTGGTGGGTGCACTACACATAGAATATTGTTCTTTTCTGGTTATGAAAAATTTGTCGGTGAACGTTATCCTGGGGATGCCCTGGCTCCAGGAACATAATCCAGTTATTGACTGGGGTACACTGAATCTTGTTCGCTGGGGTCCTCAGTGTAAGGCCCATATGTCTCAGGTCTCACTCTGTACCACGACTGCATGTGATGCTGGGATCCCGGAGTTTATCTCTGATTTCGCAGATGTATTCTCCAAACCCCTGTCTCAAGTCCTTCCTCCTCATAGGGATTTTGACTGTAAGATACTGTAGATCTCTTGCCCAAAGTCAAGCTGCCTAAGGGTCGTATTTATAATCTGTCTGTACCTGACAGAGAGTCACTTAAACAGTATATTGATGAAAGCTTGGCTATTGGGCATATTAGACCTTCTGAGTCCCCAACGGGGGCTGGGTTCTTTTTTGTGGAGAAAAAAGATGGTGGGTTAAGGCCGTGTATTGATTACCGCGAATTAAATAAAATCACGGTCAAGAACTCTGGACCTCTTCCTCTTATTCCTGACCTTCTGAATCAGGTTTCTGGGGACAATTGGTTCTCCAAATTAGATCTAAGGGGACCGTATAATCTGATTCGGATTCGGGAAGGAGATGAGTGGAAGACTGCTTTTAACACACCACTGGGGCACTTTGAATATCTTGTTATGCCTTTCGGTCTGAGTAATGCCCCGGCAGTCTTCCAAGGTTTTATGAATACCATTTTTCATGATGTTATTGGGGTCTTTATGGTGGTCTATCTGGATGACATCCTTATTTTTTCTCCAGATCTGCCCATCCATCATGAACATCTTCGCCTTGTGTTGTCCCGGTTGCGAAAAAACTCTTTGTTCGCTAAGTTGGAAAAATGTATTTTTTGTGTGCAAAAGGTTTCATTTCTGGGTTATGTGGTCACTCCTTCCGATGTACAGATGGATCCGTGTAAGGTTCAGGCGATAGCAGAGTGGGTCCGCCCCACTGACTTAAAATCCCTTCAACGGTTTCTAGGTTTTGCCAATTACTACAGAAACTTTATAAAAAACTTTTCGGTAATCGCCAAACCACTCACGGATCTTACCCGCAAGGGGGCTGATCCTTGTAACTGGTCTCCTGCAGCATACTCTGCATTTCAGGAGCTCAAGAAAGCCTTTTCTACAGCCCCTGTGTTGATTCAGCCTGATCTCTCTCAACTACAAATTCACCGAAAAAATAACCATAAACTGGTAGACGTCCCAAGGTGTAAATTAGCTCACAGGTATATATATATATGGGCGCTAAAACAAAAAAACAAAACTATTTATTTCTGATTTAATAATTAAAACATGGGGTGAAAAAATGCACCCTATAATACATATACAATAGGACTCTCTGTGTTCCTACAACAAATAAAGGGAACACAGGTCCGATGTATATAGTCCCATCCCTTAGTGTCTGGGCCGTGTGAATGTCCAAACATCCAGTATTAAATCCGTCACTTCATGATATGGATACAAATCTGGACTGGTAATAACACAACCCCAAAGTTCAGGGATGGTATGCAAGATTATAGGAAGGATGTGAGTCCCAATAAGATCATACACTTCATATCAGTCCTGTATGTGGGCTACACATGCACACGTCATCCACTGTGACGATTTCTACATCATAATAAGCTAAATAACGTGCCTATATTATAAATAGTCTCAAGATTGTTGTTTGTTGGAAATATGTATTATAGTTCAGCAATGGCGTTATCCATGTATTTTAGCAGGCTCCTGATGAGGATATACTCTATCCAGAAACGCGTAGAGCCCCATTGCTGAACTATAATACATATTTCCAACAAACATCTTGAGACTATTTATAATATAGGCTCGTTATTTAGCTTATTATGATGTAGGAATCGTCATAGTGGATGACATGTGCATGTGTAGCCCACATGAAGGACTGATATGAAGTGTATGATCTTACTGGGACTCACATCCTTCGTATAATCTTGCAAAACAATCCTGAACTTTGGGGTTGTGTTATTACCAGTCCAGATTTGTATCCATATCATGAAGTGACGGATTTAATACTGGATGTTTGGACATTCACACGGCCCAGACACTAAGGGATGGGACTATATACATCGGACCTGTGTTCCCTTTATTTGTTGTAGGAACACAGAGAGTCCTATTGTATATGTATTATAGGGTGCATTTTTTCACCCCATGTTTTAATTATTAAATCAGAAATAAATAGTTTTGTTTTTTTGTTTTAGCGCCCATATATATATACCTGTGAGCTGATCTCTCTCAACCCTTCATTGTAGAGGTAGATAATTCTGAGGTCGGTGTGGGGGCAGTATTATCTCAAGGGTCTTCTGCTCTCACAAACCTCAGGCCATGTGCATTTTTCTCCAAATAATTCTCTTCATGTGAAAGAAATTATGATATTGGGAATCGCGAGCTCCTTGCCATCAAATGGGCTTTTGAAGTGTGGCGCCATTTTTTGGAGGGAGCTCTTCACCCAGTGACAGTGATCACAGACCATAAAAACCTGGTGTATCTTGATAGTGCAAAACGGCTCAATGCTCGTCAGGCCAGATGGGCCTTGTTTTTCTCACGTTTTAATTTTGTTGTTACCTACCGACCGGGTACAAAAAATGTTAAAGCTGATGCTTTATCCCGGAGTTTCGGTATTCCTGAGGGTTCGGAGTCTGAGTCTGGTAACATTTTAGCTCCAGGTATTGTACTGGCAGCTGTCTCCTCTCACCTCTCTTCTCAAATTCTTGCTGAACAAAATTCTGCTCCTAAAGACCTGGGTGGTGGTGGATCGGTTCTCTAAAATGGGTCATTTCATTCCGTTGAGAAAACTGCCATCAGTGGAAGAATTGGCTGATCTGTTTATCCAGCATGTGGTTCGTCTCCATGGTATTCCTGATGAAGTGGTATCCGACAGGGGGGTACAATTTGTGGCTAAGTTTTGGCGAGCTTTCTGTTCGAAATTAGAAGTTAAATTGTCCTTTTCTTCTGCCTTTCACCCTGAAACCAATGGGCAGACGGAGAGGATGAATCAGGAGCTGATCCAGTACCTTCGTCTCTTTATCTCTGACTGTCAGCATCAGTGGGCCTCATATCTCCCGCTAGCTGAATTTGCTATCAACAATCACACTAGTTCATCCACACTCACATAACCCTTTTACTGTAATTATGGTTTTCACCCTAGGTTTTCTTTCTCATCGTGTTCTGTTTCTGATACTCCTCGGGCAGAATCCATAACTAACCAACTGTGCACAATGTGGTCACGAGTTCAGCAGAACTTGAAAAAATCACAAAGCCAAATGGTCCACCATTCCAGGAATAAACATACTGTCTCTGAAACTTTTGTTGTGGGAGATAAAGTATTGTTGTCTACTAAAAACCTCAAATTGAAAGTCCCGTCTCTGAAATTTGCTCCTAGGTTCATCGGTCCTTTTGTCATAACTCATGTGTTTAATCCGGTATCTTTCAAGGTTGCGTTGCCCCCTGAATGGCGGGTCCACAATACTTTTCATAAAAATCTGCTAAAGCGCTATGTTGACCCTGTTGTACCCCTCCCTGACCCTCCCTCTCCGTCTGTGCTGGATGGAGATCTTGAGTATGAGGTGGAGAGGGTTCTGGACTCTAGGTTGGTGAGGAATTCCTTTCAGTACCTCATCCATTGGAAGGGATTCGATCCAGAAGATAGATCTTGGGTCCCTGTTAGGGATGTGCATGCACCCCGCTTAGTGAGATTGTTTCACCAGAGTCATCCTTCTAAACCATCTCTGAGTTCTAAGGGTCCGGAGGCCCCTCCTGGAGGGGGGTACTGTCAGGACCAGCAGTCATTGCACCCGTTCTGCTGGTCCTGCCCCTGACTCTGGTGGCGAGGTGGTTGCCCGGGGTCAGGCTTCGTCCGCTATTTCGGCAGGCTCCTCCTCCAGCCGGAGGTCTCTGGCTGTGGATGCGCGTCCCAGGCAGGGGACGCTCACAACGGTCATAAGTGCCAGGGACGTGGCTGGTGCGCACTCTCGCTCGCGGCCTGTTACTGGTCGCCAGAAAACGCGAGCAATATAGTGTCTGTTTATTTTCTGTTTATTGGTATCTCATGAGTTAAGTTTTTGTTCCTTGCTTCTCCTCCCAGTCAGCTGGTTGGGTGGGGTCTGCTAGGTATTTAAGGCCCTCTAACTTTTACCTAGATGCCAGTGTTTGGAGTTTCATTGCTACTACCCATTTGGTTCTTGTTTGTCTGTCTTGTTTGTCTTCCCATCCCCCTCACTTTTGTTAGTGTATTTTCAGTCTTCTGGTTGTCGGCTCAGGGGTTAGCCTGAGCGGGCAATAGGCAGGGAAAGGGGTTGGGATTAAGCTTAGGGATCACTACCCCTTATCTGTGTATCCCAGCCCTGACAGCTTGTTTGAGAGTTTATTGGCCTGTACAAAAGGGCATTAATGTGGTTGTCTAGACTTTAGATATTGATAACCTATCCTTAGGATATGGCGGGTCCAAGTCACTCTGTGCACCTTGCTTCTACAGCTTCCCCTGCCAGCCCCTCTGCTTTTTAAATACAGGACCAGGTTCCTGCATAGTTATCTTGCCTGGCGTCTTCTGTGACTTTCCTGTGACAGATTCCCTTTAAAATAAAAACTCCTTGATGCCTATGCCAATACATACATATGAAATTGAAGTGTAAGTTTTGTAAGGAATTAATAAAAATGGCATTGTGGTTTGACCAATGTGGTCCACAGACATGGAAACGTGTCAAGTATGTAATTACATTTCTCCTTTGTAAGTATACAATATTTTTGGACAGCACTAAAATGAGGGTAGTCAGTCAGAAAAAGTGATGTTCAGGGGGGCAGGATGTGTCGTGTGGGAGCTTGAAGCAATGCAGTTGTTGTGTGGGCTGTGTATATTAGGTATGAGGTTCTGTATGCAGTGTACTTGAAGTGCTTGTGAGTAAAGTTGTGAGGAAAGTTAAATAACAAGTGTTTGTATTTCACCACATATGAAAAAAAACCATAAAGTATACAGTGAGACTTCCCCAGAAGACTATCCTTTTGAGAAGACTCCCCTTCTAGACCCTCTATAAGCAGATCACCTCCCTATTCAACTAATTACCACTTTTTGAGCTAATTTTTCAGTCGGAGCCCCTTTGAAAGCACCACACATTGGACTTATATACTCTTATACTCTTGCACTTATATACGTCTGGATGTGGCTGCACTACATCACTGGACTACGGTGACAAGGAACATGGCACTTGCAAGGGGAGGCTATCAGAGAAGGAGAGAGTGCAGCCTAGGAGTATTGCACTGTTCCCTCTGCATAATTACTAATCAAAGAAACCTGAATGTAAGAGGACAGACAGCCACGGGCAGGCTTGACATTTCATGAGCCCCAAGCAAAGTCATGTCTGTGGGCTCTAATCAGGACAGCCAGCCTGGAATCACTATTCCCAGCAGTGGTTCCTTGTCTGTCCTCAACTGTACCATTGTACCATTGTAGTATGCCAGTTAATCTCACTGAAAATTTATGAGGTAGGTATAGTCCCGTCTGATTAATCTAAAGAAGCGTACTGTAAAAAGCAACGGTACTTTAAAACAAAAAAATAAATAACCTTTATTTTCTTAATATATAAAATGTTTGGTATTGTCGCTAAATCCCTAACATGTGAATATATCTCCTCACATTACCTGTGCCAGGGTAGGTGGAACGGAGACAGTGCTCCTGTTTATGGATATACACAGGATGCACTGATTACACTTTTGGTATACACTGATTCACTTTGGTGTCCCTGGAAAGGTAGCTGGAGTCTGATAGCTTCTAATTTAATGAAGTCACCAACTGATGTGTGTCCAGAAGCATCTATTGTATCATGCTTCGGGTTGCAGTAATTAGTATATTTCAATACCGCAACCTTTTGTGCCTAGGTGCTACACTCAAAGGTGGCACTACTATTAGTATTTGGCCACCTCCTAGAGATAATACTATATATCTCCTGGACACTACTAGACCCCGCAGGTGGTCAGAGTAAATGCTCCAGGACCCTCTCCATCAAAGGTCCGTATACTTTTGACCGTAGGAGAGGACCCTGAATGTACAACAACCTGTTGGGTGTTCCTGCGCTATGCCCTGACTCGACGCGTTTCTGATGGCAGATGAAGCAATCTCTTCAGGAGTACTCGGGCTAGATAGCTAAAGCGCTAAGGCAGGAGACGCTGCACGTGTTAGCAAGCAGCGCGCCGGCATAGGTATGGCCATGTCGACGTAGGTTGACGGTAATGTGAGGAGATATATTCACATGTTAGGGATTTAGCGACAATACCAAACATTTTATATATTAAGAAAATAAAGGTTATTTATTTTTTTGTTTTAAAGTACCGTCGCTTTTTACAGTACGCTTCTTTAGTATGCCAGTTAGTCAGAATTATGGAGGGTCCAGAGTACCACAAAAGAATGAGAGCAGCTGACCCCAAGTCCAAACACGTGGCTGAATAACTGCTATCCCATGCTATGTAATGTTGTTAAAGCACTTGAGAACAGTTATTAGAGGTGGAGCCATGCCTGATGACTAGGAATAAGAGGGAAGCCATGACAGGGACCAAGAATCAGAGTAAGGGCTCGTTCACATCACCGTTAGGGATTCCGTTCTAGCTTTCCGTTATAACATCGTTATAACGGAAAATGACGGAATCCATAGGACGGAAATAAAAATGGACACCTTTAAGAGGCATTCTGTTTTGATCCATCATAATAGAAGCCTATGGGAAAGCATAACGGATCCGTCTGGTTTCCGTTATGCTGGACGGAAACCAAAGTTCTGTCGACAGGACTTTGTTTTCCATCCAGCATAACGGAAACCATATCAGGGACAAGGAATGAGAGGTAGGGCCATGCTGAGCGCCAGAATGAGAGAGGGAGCCATGTTGAGCATCAGGAATAAGAGGGGTAGACATGCTTTTGACTAGGAATGAGAGGGGACTAGGAATAAAAGTTGTGCCATGCTGGGGTTTAAAATGATGGGGCTATCTTGAACTGGGAAAGGGGAAGGTCACCATTAGGGCTGAAAAATAATGAGGACCACCTACAGTTATGTGTTTTTGCTGCGGTGACTTGTGTAGAGAAACATGGCTGTTTTATGTCCAGGTATGGGCCTGGTTCTGTGTGATAAGAGGATGTAATGCCAAGCATAACAACATGATTTTGGGGTAATTCCAGAAGAAAATAAAAGTAAGAATTCCCCACACAACTTCTCACAGATGCTAGGAACAGCAAGCAAATTCACAAAACTGGTTGGATATTAAAAAGAATCTGGTTTATTGCACTTACTGACATAAAACAAAAACACGCACATCAATCATAAAACCAGTGGCATTTGATTGATGAGCTTCCTTTACTGTACTGTACAGTGCAATATAATCAGATTCTTTTTAATATCTGCTGTGAATTTTCTTGCTATTCCTAGTATTCGTGGGGAATTCTTACTTTCCTCTTCTTGCAGAACTAGAGGTCCCAGCAAGACACATTTATGTGAATTTGCATCTATCCTACTAGAGAATAGTGAATTTTACTATATTTTTCAATTTTGGGGCATGCACGACTTTTTTTTTTTGGAGAGGTGAAGCAACCGTTTTGAACATTCAATTTTTTTCCTTATGACATCAGGATAAATAGTAAAATACTAATATTTTTAGTAGTTTATTATTTTTTGTTTATTCACTTATATTTTTAAACAGTTTAAAAAAAAAAATTTGTTAACATTATTTTTTAGCCCACAGGGGATATGGACATGTGGTCGCTGGAATGCTTATACCATAGACTGCAGTAAACCAGTATTGCAGTCTATGGTAATAAAGCTTAACTGAGGCAGGGCCTAAAAAAAAAAAAAATCACACGTCAAGGGTCAAAAAAAATATACCACAAAAAACCACCTGTTTGACCTGCATTTAATACTTACCATAGACTTTCATGCAACTTCTGATGCTGGTGTTTTTCGTTTTTCTGTCAAAAAAACGCTGTGAAAAAAGCCAGCAAAAAAACATACCAAAAACTGTGAAATGGCTCAAATGGTAGCAAGAAAAAACTGGTGTGACACCAAACACATACAGACACATACACAATGCACAACCCCAACATTTGGTTAAGGCTACATTCACACGACTGTTGTTTTCACGGCCTTCGGGCGGCAATATGCGGATCTGCAAAACACAAATGTCGTGTGGATGTAGCCTAAGGCTCCATTCACACGTCCTGTTTTTCTTTCCTGATTCGATCCTGATCCTGATCTGGATCCATTCATTTCAATGGGTCCTGAAAAAATCAGGATCGAATCAGGAAAGAAAAACAGGACGTGTGAATGGAGCCTAAGAGAGAGAACTGCTGGCCAAATCTTTTGTTTAAGGTATTTTCATTAAGGGGTAAATGATCTATGGATCTGTGTGCAGAAAATCCGTATGGTTTTACCGAGCCATTAGATTTTAGGACATTTCATTCACAGCAAAAAAAAAAATCTGTAGTGTTGTTTAATATGTGGTGCAGATTTTAAATTTGTAAAATGTAAATGTATTCTGCAGATATCACCGTACATTTTACCCTTTGCAATGCATCAGGTAAAATACAGTCCGACCTTGGGTCTACCGTCCCATACTCATTGCATCATTTGAGTACGGTAGATCTGCAGTTAGCTGGAACTCACAGCATCATACAGCGACCCTCTGATGCAGTGAGTTCATCTCATATGACCCACAGTCAGTCAGGGAAATGAGGCCGTGACAAGGACCTAAGCCACACACTGCCATGTGAAACCAGACACAGGCTTATTACACAGGACAAGGGGTGGGCAAAATCTAACTTGAGAACACGCAGTTTATTTAGGAAACAAAAATATCTCTTTACCTTTTTTTCCTGTTCTACACTACATCTAAATGCCTGGTAGAACAATACTGAAGCTGAGGGTGAGGAGAAGGGAGACATAGGAGGAGATTTATCAAGCTCAGACCTGGGCCATCTCCTTATCACTGTATTGATAATATGAATTAGCATACAGGGTGGGAAACCAGAACGGGGGGCACAACAGGGCAAAGGAGCAGCCCATCAAAAAATAAATACGCAATATCACATCTGCTCAGTATGCCCTACACTGTCAGGTACTTATATTGTAATGTCAGGATCGGTGAAAGGTCCTCTTTAAATCGGTTATCCTATGATTACTGTAAAACATTAAAATCAGACATCATATAGTACATAACAACCTTTTTTTTAACAAAGCTAGAACCAGCCTTGTACCTCAAATGGATCCAGAGATCTCTCCATTTATTTCTCTACTAGACTTACAAGTATATCAATCTGAAAGCTCAAGGGGAGTGTCTTTTCTGCTGTAGCTCTCTCTATCACAACTCAGGAGGTAGTTGAAGGATAAAACTGAGCAAGTGTGGCCTTCTCAGTGAGCTGGACAAAGAAAAGAGAAAAAGAATAAAAAGCAGGTGGCGCTATATAGATACATTGTATTTAATAACTATACAAATGGCTATACAAATCTTTTAATTCCATGCAATTACACTCATTTCCAGGTGCTGTTTGAAAACTGTAGAATATTTTTCGTGGGACAACCCCCTTTAAGATAAACATCCATGTGCAGTCTATTTTTCTTGAGCACCCATTCCCTGGAATGGGTGAGTCTTGTGGTCTGAGTAGAAAATCAACATGTAAATTGGCCAAATGACTAGACTATAATAGGTCAGTGTTCAGTCTGGGTGCTGTGAACATCATTCTCTCAATGAGTCTTTAACATTCAATGGGGTGATAAATTAATTGCTCTGCCTGATACATACATGCAGTTTATGTATAGAAAGGGAAAACTACAAATACACACCATTTCTTGTACTTTGGAACCCACTGAAAATGTGAAGTGTACGCTGATGTGTGGGATGATATGGTAGATAAAGAAAACCCCAAAACTTCAGCGTTTATATGAGTTAAAAAGATGTTAGAGTTGTGGTAAGACACCAGTAGATATCATATTCTCCTTTCTATAATGAAATACAATGTTTATAACAATAAATTGATCACTGATGATTCAGGTATTCAACTAAAACTTTATAGTATGTATCCGTTTGATGAGAACAATGTTTTGCATCATTGTGTGGAATATCTTTTGGCGCATATAAATTCCATTCATATGGGTTTCCCTCAACCGGAATCCTACCAACGCACTATTTGGGTTAGCACAAATGAACACTTTCTCTTCCTAGCAGCATCCTGTTTGTTTTGACAGTATCTAATCTCGGCTGTCAAACTAAACTTGTGACTCCCATACAAGTGAGAGAATGTAGGCTAGTTACTTATGGTAGAGGAGTCACAAAAATATGTTTATCATAAGCTTGTGATTTGCAGCTTTCTACAGCAGCTTGTAAGGAGGGTTAGACTTACTTGTAATCTAGAGTATAAGAGCTTAGGCTACTTCCACACTTGCGGTGTGGGGCTCCGGCAGGCTGTTCTGGTGGGTGAACAGCCCTCCGGATCCGTGGTACCACAAGAGTGGAAGTAGCCTAAGCTCTTATACTCTCCGGCCCCATTGACTGTAATGTTGTAACATGTATTTGTATTTTCGTAGTTACACAGTTCCGGCCCCACACGTGCACTTGCGGTAGCACAGATCCGGCGGGCTGTTCACCCACCGGAACAGCCTGCTGGAGCCCCATACCGCAAGTGTGGAAGTAGCCTTATACTGTAATGTTGTCAGTTATTACCAAATAGCTTTGCTGTAGCAGAGACCAGGAAAAGTTGATATAAGGGAGTATATAACAGGGAGTGAGTCAGTGTGTGGCTGAAGCCACGTGTATTGCAACGGAAGATTGCTCTAGTTAAATGACTGGAGTAGGCCTGGATTCAAGGTCACAGTGTTGTCACAGATAAGGGCTTAAGAACTGAGGAAGAGATTGTGTCTGTGAAAGGCTTAAGAACTGAGAAAGAGGTTGTGTCTGTGAAACTTTATGGGCTGTGTGAGATTTCAACCCTGAGGCAAGCCAGATCCAAGTTGGCGTGTGCTGTTTTAGCCTTCAACCTGAGAGGAGACATAGCTGAATCAGTGGTGACTGTGTGAGGCTTCAGTCATGAGCTTCCAGTGGAAGGTTGAAAATTGGCTACCCTGTGGCCTGAGAAATAGCCTCTTTGTTCCAGTAAGTGGACTGGTGTGGTGAAGAGGTCATTGTTAGGACAGGGCTGGCCTCTCTGGTGGCCAGGACCACGGGAATGCTCATGGGCTGGCTTTTTTTTTTCCTATAGTGTGCAAGTACGACCATTGCTGCTGGATTGCAAGGTGATTGTAATCCCTGGAAATGAGCAGTGTATAATGTGATGGAAAAATATATCCAGCCAGCAATGGAGGCAATATGGACAATCACAATTCATTGTATCTACTTCCTCTACATAATAAATGGCATTTGCTGATGTGAGACAACCCCTTTAAGATTTTTTAAGTTTTGTCCCACTAACAATGATTTATAACCATCAAGCATACTGTACCCCACAGTATGATTTTTTACTCTCAATCGTATTTGCCTCTCTTTTGAAAGAAGTACAGCGATCTTTTCAACCATTCACCTTCTGCTACTTCATTGCTGCTGCGGGACAGCTAGCTAAAGTTACTGAAGCTAATGTATCATCAGAAAATATCTTATTATATAAATCAAGTTTGTTACATTAACCATTTTTAAAACATGTTGTGTTTTTTTTTTATTTTCTATGTCATTATCTGCATTAAAAAATAATCCTGAAATTCACTCTGACCTCTAGGATTCACAATAGGCTGATAGTGTGTGTTCGGTTGCTCAAGCTGACTTTACATTTTCAATTAAACCATGCAATGGACAAAAGATCTTTCTGGGAATGTTCTTAAAAAAAAAAGATCTTTTGTTCATGACCAATCTTCATTTAAAAGAAAGATCTTTCTTCCGACTACGTGGTTAACTTCTTTTCAAATATTAATAGTCTGTCACCGGTCGACTAAAATGAGCATTTGTTGTTAACAATTTCAAATGCCAAATGTTTATTTTTGTTAAAATAGTCCATTTTGATCAACTTTAGACTAATGTGTATGGCCACCTGTAGGCACTCTTCCTGCACAAAGACTTCTGCACAGATCGCGGAGTATACCTAGAACAGAGTCAATGAGTTGTGAGCCCCCAGCTGCTATGCACTTGTGGCCAGGTATGTGCACACAGTATCCCCATATATAAACATATATACACATAAAGAGTGTAGAGGGGAAAATTAAGTACATCAGAAAAGGCTAATCCTTCCACTCCCCCCAAACCCTAATCCATGTTTTACCAATATTCCTTTGGGTATATAGAATATTTTCATATCTCTTCACTTTATTGACCAAATATAACCACTTCTTGAACTTTGGGATCTCCCGTGAAAGCCAAACTCAAGAAATAATAAGTCTGGCCAAAAGCATTATTTTGATCAAAAGCATCTTTCTATACTTACAACAGTTTATTGTCACAAAGGGAGGTAAAGTAAGCCCTGACTTGAGCCCCACCTCTGTCCCTACCTACTTACACGGCCTGTCTAGGCAACGGCGTGTAACTGGGCGGCAAACCCTAGCCTAGATAAGTGCAGGGGCGTACAGGGAAGGGTAAAACAGGACAAAACAATAAACAAATCACGAAGCACAGACAAGTCGTACAGCCAAGGTCAGAACCAGGAGATCGCTAGGTACACAGGGGAGAATCCAAAACACAGTCGAGAAATGCGCCAAAGTCAGAACCAGGAGATAACGAGGTACAGAGGGGAAGTCACAAGAATAGTCAAAAACACGCCAAAGTCAAGTCCACTAGTAAATAACAGTGAAATCGCACTGAAGGTGAAAGACCTATCACAGACAACCTGTGGCCAGCCGGTTACCTGTTTAAATAGGCCTCCTAATGAGTCAAGTGACTTGGCCAGCACCACGTGACCCTAATTACCATATTCATGAGACACATTATCATTGAGCGCTGACTCATGACTGCCTGCGCTCACACCCACTACCCGCTCGTTGCCTAAGGGGGGCAAGGAGGACACTGGGTGTGCGGCAGCTGAGAGCGCGCCGGGTCCTCCCCGCTCTTGATTGCCATGGCTCCCTGTGACATTTACATTGGATAAATCCCCTAGTATCCAACATTCTACTGAAAGCGGGATCAAAACCCTCAATTTTTGGAAAATACATTTATGAATTGACTCCCTTAAACCCTGTTTATACAACCAAATTGGCGTGATATAAACCCTATGTATAATATTAAATTGTACTAATATGTGATTAAAGTTGTGCGACACTAATTTTAAATTCCCAAATACCATATATTTCCCCAATCCTCAAGCACACTTCTTGGACAGTCAATTTCCCAGGACCTTTGGCCTGGCAAAACAGACTTATTAAATAACGTCTTAACTAATCTCTTAATAATATAAAAATGAGTTTCTGTCTGTCTGTCTGTCTGTTCTCTATGCGCGACCAAACTACTGGACCGATTTTCACCAAATTCGGCACACACGTACATCAGGTGTCCGGGAAGGTTTTAGACCAGGTCTCATCTCTCTAGGACGTACCGTTCCCGAAATATTCCCAAAATATGATCTCCATTAGCCAACATTACAACTGGGAGCTTTGGTTTTAAACTCCAACTGCCATTCTCTGCAAAGACACAAACAGGGAGGGCAGGTTTCCATAACAACCAGGTAATTATCAGCAGCTGAGGATCTCATCCATTTCTATTCACTGACACTGTTAAAGGTATTCCGGTTACCATCAATATAACTTATGTGTTTTTCTATTACTACAGTTCAGTAGTAATAAAAGATGTTTTCCTCCACTGCTGCCTATTGGGCTCATAAATAAGCATGGTATTGACCTTTAATTCAGGCCACCCTAAAAGAAGTACTTAAAACCCCCGCCCCAGGTCTCACTAAGCCACACCCCCAACTCTGTCAGGCCACACCCCCTTTCACTCCGCAGCCAACAGAGATTGAAAAAATAAAGGTAAAAATCAACTTCTGTCAGCTGCAGGGATGGGTGGGAGGTTGACTTTCTTTCTGCAACAACACACACAAACATTAAATAAAATAGATTAAATCCACCCATGCGAAGCGTCTTGCTAATCCACGCCCCCGACTCTGTCAGGTCATGCCCCCTCCCACTCCGCAGCCAATGGGAATTTAAAAAATGAAGGTAAAAATAAACTTCTGTTTGCTGCAGGGGTGGGAGGGTGAATTTCTCTCTGCAACGACACACAAAAATTTTAGATAAAATAGACTAATTATAGACTACAACTGTTCGAATCGTCTTGCTAAGTCACGCCCCCAACTCTGTCAGACCACGCCCCCTCTCACTCTGCAGCCATTCTGCAACGACACACAGAAACATTAAATGAAATAGATTAAATCACCTATGCAAAGCGCTTTGCTAAGCCACACCCCCAACTCTGTCAGGTCATGCCCCCTCCCACTCCGCAGCCAACAGGGATTGAAAGAATGAAGGGAAAAATAAACTTCTGTCAGCTGCACGGGTGGGAGGGTGAATTTCTCTCTGCAATGACGCACAAAATTTTAGATGAAATAGACTAATTTCAGACTACAACCGTTCGAAGCATCTTGATAATCCACACCCCCAACTCTGCCAGGCCACACCCCCTCCCACTCCGCAGGCAACGGGGATTGAAAAAAATCAGCTGCAGGGGTGGGAGGGTGAATTTCTCTCTGCAACGACACACAAAAATCGTAGATGAAATTGACTAATTTTAGACTACGACCATTCAGTACTAATAAAAGATGTTTTTTTCCACTGCTACCCATTGCGGGTCCCCATACATTACCATGTCATCGACCTGTAATTCATGCCACTCTGACCCCCGCCCCAGATCTCGCGAAACCACGCTCCGACTCTGTCAGGCCACACCCCCTCCCACTCCGCAGCCAACGGGGATTGAAAAAATGAAGGTAAAAATCAATTTCTGTCAGCTGCATTGACTTTCTCTCTGCAATGACACACAGAAACATTACATAAATAGATGAAATATACCCAGGCGAAGCCGGGTCTTTCTGCTAGTAATTTATATAATTGAGATATTTTAACACTTTGACCTGAATTCCCTATCAAATCATTCAAAGGTGAGATACATTCTATCTCCAACCATGCTTTTTCTTTTATAGAGGAGAGTGCTGACCATAACTGAAAATACTTAAACCAACCTAAATTACCTAAATTCATCATCTAGGTTAAATTGGAGAAAGGAAGTACCTCTCTACTCCTCACCACTTGTGAAACATATAGAATATTACTTTTTTGCAAAAAGGGTCCTCAGCTAATTTATCCAATATCTGTAGATAGTAATTATGCCAAAGAGGAGTACAACGGAGAGATCCCTTTATTCCCAACCACCCTCTAATAGTAGCCCATGATCTAGAAAGTAGCTTAGCAGCCACTCTATAGACATGTTCAATATTAATTAGTTGCCCAGACTCCACCATATTCTGACATAATGCACTGTTTTCCATTCACAATATAGCCACAGCTGCCCAGCTATAAAATAGCCCTGAAATTAAGGAAGGTTTAACCTTCCCTGTTCGAATATTCCAATTTTAACCCAAATCGCTTTCGTACCCAAAAGAGATCATTAATAATTCTTTCAATAAATTTAAAAAACTTATCCTCAATCCATGCTGGGGAGTTTCTAAGAATATAAAGAAGTTGGTGTAAAATAGATCTTAACTAGGGATATTCTATCGGCTCTGGACAAGGATAATCTAAGCCATATCGTAGTTTTCAATCTCAATTTATTTATCAATGGGATCAAATTAAGCTGAATAAAATCTTCAATCCTGGGCAATATCGTCATACCCAAATATTCAAATGAGTCAACAACTTTTAACTTACGCAAGGACTCCTCACTCGCATATTCAGACCCATTGTCACGGGGGAGACAAGGGAAGGTGCGCCCTGTACTGAAACCCCCCCGTTCTCTCCCTGCCTGCTTGCCTCAGTCGGCCCTAGGCGGCCGCGGACAACCACGGTGACGGTCCCTGCTCTGTATAAGTGCACAGGGAGGAACAGGGAACAATTGGAGAGACAAACACAGACGAAACAAACACAATATCAGAATAGTCTGCAAGCCGGGTCATACACAGGAGATAACGTCAATACCAGGGGTGAAGCAAAGAGAGGTCGAAGTCCAAGTCCAAGGTCAGGGTCAGGGTCAAACAGCAATCAAACACTAGGTCGCACAAGCACTGATCAAAGTAGTAACGCTAATCACAGGCATCTGAGTGAGGCAGTTGCCATCTTTAAATAGCCCGCCCAGGATCATGCGATGTGGCCAGCATCACATGACCTGAGGCGGAGCAAGCTGTCAAAACAATATGTAAAGTAGCCATGTGGTGTGATCAGCACCACATGGCTAAACCCAAACAGAGAATTAACACATGAAGTGCTGGCTGACAAGACCAGCACTTCAATTCCCTATTGCTCGTCTCTAGGGGGGCGGAGAGGTCTGGTGACGTCGTGCAGAGGGAGCGCGACGCCGACCTCGCGTGACAGTACCCCCCCCTTCACGAGGGGCCACCGGACCCTTACCAGCGGGAGCAGGCTTATCGGGATGCTGTAGATGGAACTTTCGGATGAGCGAGTCTGCATGCATCCTGGTCAACGGTACCCAAGATCTGTCCTCTGGCCCGAATCCCTTCCAGTGTACGAGGTACTGAAAGGAATTCCGGACCTTCCTCACATCAATGACTCTAGCAACCTCGTGCTCCACTTGTCCCTCCACCTCTACCGGAGGTGAGGGCTGTACCTCTGGACCAATAGGAGCAACATAACGCTTCAGCAAAGACATGTGAAAAACATTATGAACGCGAAGGGAGTCGGGTAAACATAATTCAAAAGATACCGGATTGATCACCTTAGTGATCCTGTATGGACCAATGAAGCGAGGCGCAAACTTATAGGATGGTACTTTCATACGTAGATTTTTAGTTGACAACCATACCATGTCCCCCACCTTGAAATTCACACCCTTAGAACGTCTCTTATCGGCCTTAGTTTTTTGAATCCTTTGGGCTCTTTCCAGGTTCGACTGAACCTGTGCCCAAACTGTGCACAGTTCCTGAGAGAGAGCATTGGCCTCTGGGACCGCCGAAACAGCTGGAGAAAAGGAGCCAAAGCGCGGATGAAACCCCATGTTGCAGAAAAACGGCGATACCCCAGAAGACGAATTCACACGGTTATTAATCGCGAACTCGGCCAGAGACAGGAATCTGGCCCACACATACTGGTTATCAGCAACATAACATCTGAGATATTGCTCAACGGACTGATTAAGACGTTCAGTCTGACCATTGGTCTCTGGATGAAAGGCTGACGAAAAGGATAAGGAAATATCAATCTTCTTACAGAAGGCCCTCCAGAATTTAGACACAAACTGCACCCCCCTGTCAGAAACAATATTCTCAGGAACACCGTGAAGTCTAACTATGTGGTCCATAAATACGGAAGCCAAAACCTTTGCAGAGGGTAATTTACACAAAGGAATAAAGTGACACATCTTGCTGAATCTGTCCACCACTACAAGAATCACGGTTTTACCCTCAGAGCATGGCAAATCCGTGATGAAGTCCATGGACAGATGTGACCAAGGTCTATCAGGTATGGGTAATGGACGCAACTCACCCATAGGCCGAGTCTTGGGATTCTTGGACCTGGCACAAGTATTGCACGCAGTTACAAAAGCCTGAACATCTCTGGAGATTGACGACCACCAATACTGCCTAGAGACCAACTCCTTGGTGGCATTGATACCAGGATGTCCACATAAAACAGAGCTATGGCACTCACCCAGCAGTCGCAACCGCAAATGAGCTGGCACAAATAACTTGTCATTGGGAGTACCAGTGGGAGCAAGATGTTGTCCTGCCACGATTTCAGAAGCGAGATCAGATGAGGTAGCGGCTACGATGATGTCAGCTGGCAGGATGGGCTCAGGAGGGACGTCAGGAGGCTGATACGCCTGGAAACTTCGGGATAAGGCATCGGCCTTAATGTTCTTGCTTCCAGGTCTGAAGGTAACACAAAAGTCAAAACGAGTAAAGAACAAAGCCCACCTCGCCTGTCTGGGATTCAATCGCTTAGCAGATTCCAGAAACATCAAATTCTTATGATCCGTGAGGACCGTAATGCGGTGTAATGCCCCTTCTAAAAAATGACGCCATTCCTCAAATGCCCACTTGATTGCTAGTAACTCCCTATTACCAATGTCATAGTTTCTCTCGGCAGGAGAGAACTTGCGGGAGAAGAAGGCGCATGGCTTGAGATTAGTTAAGGTGGAAGACCCCTGGGACAGTACTGCCCCCACACCATCTTCAGATGCATCCACCTCAACTACAAACGGCTTATTTTGATCAGGCTGGATCAGCACAGGAGCATCAACAAAAAACCGCTTTAGCTTTTCAAAGGCTTCAATAGCTGCAGGGGACCAGTTGACTAAATCAGCTCCCTTGCGGGTCAAATCCGTAATGGGTTTGGCTATAACAGAAAAATTTTTGATAAATTTCCGATAGAAATTAGTAAAACCCAGAAATCGCTGGAGCGCCTTCAGAGAGGAAGGTCGCACCCAATCTACAATGGCCTGTACCTTACCCGGGTCCATTTTGAAGGAAAAAGGGGTGAGAATGTATCCCAAAAAGGTCACTTCCTGAACACCAAAGATACACTTCTCCCCTTTGACAAACAACTTGTTCTCACGCAACACCTCCAGCACTTGCCTGGTGTGGGATACGTGACTCTCCCAGTCTGTAGAAAAAATCAAGATGTCATCAATATAGACAATTACAAATTTTCCAATAAATGGTCTAAAAATGTCATTGACAAAATTTTGGAACACCGCAGGAGCATTACTTAACCCGAAGGGCATTACTAGGTACTCATAATGACCCTCCGGGGTATTAAAGGCAGTTTTCCATTCATCACCCTCACGGATTCTGATCAGGTTGTACGCCCCCTTCAGATCTAGCTTAGTAAACCAACAAGCACCCTGAACCTGATTCAACAAATCAGGAATAAGGGGCAGCGGGTACCTGTTTTTAACAGTAATTTTATTGAGTTCCCTGTAATCAATACAGGGCCTCAACCCTCCATCCTTTTTCCCGACAAAGAAAAATCCTGCCCCCATGGGAGAAACAGAAGGCCGGATGTGACCCTTGGCCAGACTCTCCTTGAGATAATCCCTCATAGACTGACGCTCTGGAGTAGAGAGATTATAGATACGGCCCTTAGGATATCTGGACCCCTCAATAATATCGATGGCACAATCATATTGCCGGTGAGGAGGGAGGAACTCAGCCTCGGACATGGAGAATACGTCCTGAAAATCTCTGATATATCCAGGCAGGATCAGAGACTCAGTAGTACCTCCTAACTGCAAAATTGATTTGCAACATTTGGAACAATCACCTCCCCATTTCTCTAATTCACCTGCAGGCCAGTTGATCACGGGGTTGTGGTCCTGTAACCATGGCAGACCTAAAACGAGGTCAGCAGGTAAATCCCTTAGGACAAGGAAGGAACAGGTCTCAGTATGGGAAATCCCCACCGTTAGGGACACCTCGGGGGTACAAAATTCCACTCGCCCATTATTCAATGGGGTGGAATCTAAGGCAATAATTTGAATTACCTCCCTTAGAGGAACTAGCGGAATACCAACAGTTTGTACGAAATCAAAATTAATAAAATTAACGGCAGAACCTGAATCAACAAATGCTTGACCCTCCCCCTTAATTTGACCATAGGTAACAGAAATAGGTAGCAAAACTTTCCTTCTTACCACCGTCGGAGTTACCTTGCTTCCCACCGGAGATCTCCTAGAAGGTGGAAGTTTGGGACACTGCTGGAGCCAGTGGTTCATCCCACCGCAGTAAAAACAGGCTCCCTTCAGGCGTCTTTGGTCCCTTATGGTCCCCCCTAACTGCATGGGTTCCTCCGGAATTCTGGCAGGCGATGGACTCGGAAGAGGAATCTCAGGCAAAGCGGCCACCTGAGGAATGCTAGAACGTTCTCTCAGCCTCTCTCTCACCCGTCGGTCTAGTTTAATGGCCAAGGTCATAGTCGCCTCTAAGGAGTCAGGAGTGGGATAACATACCAGAAGGTCTTTGAGTTGGTCTGACAGCCCCACCCTAAACTGGCTTCTCAAAGCTGGGTCATTCCACCCAGAGGAGACACACCACTTCCTGAACTCTGCACAGTAATCCTCTACAGGGCGGTTTCCCTGCTGAATGTTCCTGAGCTGAGTTTCTGCTACAGTGGCCCAGTCTGGTTCTTCATACAAAAGACCTAAGGCCTGGAAAAAGGCCTCCACAGACAACAGACATGGGGAGTCAGATGGCAATGAGAAAGCCCACTCCTGCGGATCCCCTTGCAGCAAGGAAATAATTATTCCTACCCGCTGCTGCTCAGAACCCGAGGAGTGTGGGCGTAAACGAAAATATAATTTGCAACTTTCCTGGAAAGAACGGAAAGTCTTTCGGTTACCCACAAACCGATCGGGCAACCTTATATAGGGTTCAATAATGGAGGGAGCGGCTGCGGGTACAGTTTGCAGCTGCTCCTGGTGTTGGATTCTCTCGGCCAGATCCTGGATCATCTGAGCCATGTCACTTATATGATCCGTGAGAATTCGCAACGGCTCCATTTAGTATGGCCTGTGATTCTGTCACGGGGGAGACAAGGGAAGGTGCGCCCTGTACTGAAACCCCCCCGTTCTCTCCCTGCCTGCTTGCCTCAGTCGGCCCTAGGCGGCCGCGGACAACCACGGTGACGGTCCCTGCTCTGTATAAGTGCACAGGGAGGAACAGGGAACAATTGGAGAGACAAACACAGACGAAACAAACACAATATCAGAATAGTCTGCAAGCCGGGTCATACACAGGAGATAACGTCAATACCAGGGGTGAAGCAAAGAGAGGTCGAAGTCCAAGTCCAAGGTCAGGGTCAGGGTCAAACAGCAATCAAACACTAGGTCGCACAAGCACTGATCAAAAGTATAAACTAATCACAGGCATCTGAGTGAGGCAGTTGCCATCTTTAAATAGCCCACCCAGGATCATGTGATGTGGCCAGCATCACATAACCTGAGGCGGAGCAAGCTGTCAAAACAATATGTAAAGTAGCCATGTGGTGTGATCAGCACCACATGGCTAAACCCAAACAGAGAATTAACACATGAAGTGCTGGCTGACAAGACCAGCACTTCAATTCCCTATTGCTCGTCTCTAGGGGGGCGGAGAGGTCTGGTGACGTCGTGCAGAGGGAGCGCGACGCCGACCTCGCGTGACACCCATCCAATAACATAAGGGTAGTTTTTGACCAATTGATATCCAAACCAGAAACTTCTCCAAATGAATTTACTATGTGAATAATTCTTGGAAGAGTTATATCTGTATAATCTATAAAAAAATAAAATGTCATCCGCATATAGAGAAATACGATCCTCCCTTCCCAATATTCCAAACCCCTCAATCTTTGTATCTTGTCTAACACTAAGGGCCAAGGTTTCAATATAGATGTTAAACAATAATGGGGAAAGTGGACAACCTTGCCGAGTACCTCTAGATAACATAAAACTTGAGGTCAAACTCCCATTAATATTCAATCTAGCGATAGGGGAATTATATAGAAGTTTGATCAGAAGTTTGACAGGATGGAGGAGCGGGAACCCCCACCAGAGGACTGCATATTCACAAATAGTTAATGAAGATTTTAATGAGTACCTTTATTAGGGATAAACCCATTCTGATCGGGATGAATAATCGAAGAAGTAACTGTAGAAAGCCTTGTAGCCAACATCCTTGAGAGAAGCCTAACATCTTTATTCAGGATCAATATCGGTCTATATGATGCCATATTTAGACGGTCTTTTCCCTTTTTCAATATTAATGTAATTAACGCCTCTGTCATTGAATCAGGGAAACTACCATCCTCCATTGAGTCAGTGAATACCCTCAAAAGACGCGGGAGAATAATCTCTCCATACTTACTATAGAATTCATAGGGAAAACCATCTGTTCCAGGGGAGGAATTTTCTCAACATGCTCTTATTGTGGCCTCTAATTCCTGTAATAAAAACTGAACTTCAAGGGTTTCCCTCTGCTCTTCAGTAAGAACCGGGAGAGTGATGGAGTCTAAATAGGAATCCATCGCTTCCTCAGAGATATTATTATTTGATTTACATAATTCAGAGAAGGGATTTAAAAATACACCGTTTATTTGATCCTGTTTCTCAATAATTGTACCATCAGGTGAACGAATACTATTTCTTTTTTTTTGGTCCTGATTACTAATAACCTTGGCCAACAGTTTCCCTGGTCGACCGGACTCACAAAAGTATTTTTGTCCCTTAAAGAAGTTTGTGTTTATCAGGACACATTATCAGTATGAAACCTACAACCAAATTAAAGTAGACCCAACAATCTGCATAGGGTTCTTCTCTATGCCTTAAAGAGTCATCTCCAGAAACCAGGTTCCTATATCCATGTGACTGCTGTTAATGTAGAAAAACAGCTTAGGCAAGATAGCTGCCCCAGTAATCATGTACAGAATATGAAATAAATCAGACTAGAAAATAGAATAAAAAATTTAAAATTGTTTCATTACCTGGTTTTAATTAAAGACACAAATAAGGTGGTAAATTCTTTTTAAGAATTGTCTTACCTCTTTAGATCATCTATAAAACTTGTCTTTGCTCTTGCTTGCCATTCTTTGTATATTAGGACTAACAGGATCATAAAGGCTGCTACAGACTTCATTTTTATGTCTAGCCTCTCTGTTTGCTTCCTTTGATCCCAATATTATGAGGGAACATTTCTCAAGGTCACTGGTATCCCTTTCCATTTACCATGCCATGACATGCTGCTCCATGCTACGCACCCAACAGCTACTGGGAGAAGAACACACTCTGCCTCTTGGTAGAAATTAGTCTCCTCCATACTCCATGACACCATGCTCTGACCAAACTGCTTGGATTTCTCCCACTACTGCCAATGCCAATTCTGCCCCTATTTCTATGATTCTATGTTGAACCTTTTTTCATTATTTACCATGTTTCCATTTCAGCCCTTTGAGGCTACTGAGATATGTAGTTTCTTTAGCAACCAGCAACATTGCAGAGGGAGGCATTGGTTCTTTACTCCTTGAAATGCCAGATGAGCTTGTACTTACTCATCCACTGGAAATGTGAAATATTATAAGTTTTTTTTTTATACTTAGGGCTCATGCACACGACCATTGGTGTTTTGCAGTCCGCAAATTGCAGATCCGCAAAACACCGGCCGTGTGCATTCCTCATTTTGCAGAACGGAACAGCTGGCCCCTAACAGAACAGTCCTATCCTTTTCCGTAATGTTGACAATAATAGTACATGTTCTACTTTTTTGTGGAACGACCATGCGGACACGGAATGAACACAGAGTCATTTTGCATTTTTTTTGCAGCCCCATTGTGAATGGTTCTGCACACGGACAAAGAATATGTTCATGTGCATGAGCCCTTAGACATTGTGAAGTAACTAGAGGTAGCACTACCGAGATGTAGCAGTGGTTTTCTAAACCTCAGTGTCTAAAACTGAACTGAGAATGTTCTGTTATCAAAGCAACCATCTGTAGGTGTAATGACAAGTTCCACAGTTACAGTAAAATTGGTATCACTTCTGTTTCCATCGGGGTGATCAAACATTAAACGAACCATGGTCTTTTGCAAGACTGTTCAGTGGTACATAAAATGTTATGAGTTATGGTTTTGAGGATTTCCTGTTAAAGAAGGGTTAATTAAAACTAACACTCATTGTTTAATTAAGAAAATACCATGATTTCTATTGATTTGATACACAATTAACCCCTTCAGCCCCCTTTTTTTACATTTTTGTTTTTCACTTCCTTTCATCCCAGACATAACTTTTTTATTTTTCCATTCACATAGCTGTTGATTTTTGTGGAACAAGTTGTACTTTCTAATGGCACCATTTAATATTGCATACGATGTAGTGGGAAGATGGAAAAAAAATTACTAATGGGTGGAATTGGAAAAAAAATGCAATTCCACCACAGTTTTACTGGTTTTGCTTTGACAGTGTTCCCTATGTGGTAAAACTGACCTTATTCCTTTCATTCTCTGTGTCAGTACGATTACAGCAATACCATATTTACACTTTTTTGCTATAATACTGGTAAAAAATAAAAACTTTAGAAAAAAAATATTTTTTTGTTTTCATCACCATATCCTGACCCCATAACTTCTTATAGGTCCATCTACAGAGCTGTGTGAGGGTTATTTTTTTTTTCTTTTTTTTTTTTTTTGCATGGCGATCTGTATTTATATTGATATTATTTTGGGGTATGTAGGACTTTTTTTATCACTTTTTATTTATTTTTTGGGAGGTAAAGTGACAAAAAAATTGCAAATCGGCCATCTTGATTTTTTTCAGTTACAGCGTTCATCGTATGTGATAAATGCATTAATATTTTAATATTTCAGGCATTTTGGGATGGGGTAATCCCTATGATATTTATTTTTTTTATTCTTTACTTTTATTTTAATGATGGAGACAGGCGGTAATTTGAATTTTTATGTTTTTTTATTGTTTTATATTTTTTGTTTATATTGTTATATTTTTAAAAACTTTTTTACTTTTACTTTTCTTTACTTTTACTTTTCTTTTTTTACTTTTTTTAAGTCCTTTTAGGGGACTTTAACAAGCGATTGTTAGATTGCTTGTACCACAGACTGCAATGATTTACCACAGCAAACGAACGGCTTCATCAATTTCAGCGCTGGAAGCCATTCATATAAAATAAAATAGGCAGTGAAATTTAAAATGTCTGCCTTGAGTGTTTGCAGACTGCTGGTCAATGTCAGTATTGCACTTTAAATTGCAATGCACTATAGAAATTGTGCACTGTATTTTAGAAGCGCTCAAAAGATTACCTATTATAACGACCTGCACTACACAAATATCATTTAAATTATCCTGTAAGGTGAACGCTGTAAAAAAAAAAAAAAACGCTAGAAATGCTGCTTTTTGCTTAGTCCTCACCCAAAAATATGTAATAAAAAGCAATCGAGAAGTGTTATTTACCTCAAAATGATACCAATGAAAACTCGCCCCACAAAAATCAAGCTGCCACATAAATTTGTAGAAAGAAAATTAAAAGTTATAGGTCTATGGATGTGGCAATGCAAAAGACTTTCTTCTTTTAAAAAAAGGTTTTTTATTGCACAAAAGTAGTAATACTAGTAATTGGCATTGCTGTAATTGTACTGACCCAGAAAATAAAGTTACCGTGTTATTTATGCCGAAAAATGAATCTGGCAAACTTTATAATGTAAAAACTCAGTGGCAGTATTGCTGTTTTTTCCCCATCTCCCTCCTAGAAAGAGTTAATAAAAGCTAATCAATACCTTATGTGTAGCCCAAAATGTTGCCATTAAAAACTACAATTTGTTCCACAACAGACAAGCTCTAATACAGATACATAGAAAAATAAAACAACTTGGAAAGTGACAATGAAAAAAAGAAAAAAAAACGCTCGGTCAGTAAGGCCCAAAACAGGCTGGTCATTAAAGGGTTAACATATAAATAACAGAGTTGAAAAAGTATGTATATATATATTGTTGCAAGAGTCACACTAACAGTCTGTCTTTTTTATTATTTTTACTTATTTGTATTTACTTTTACTTTTTTTTTAGATTTCAGTTTCTCTTTCTATGTCTGGAGTAAGAAAGCATAATGCAATCTGAGTTCTTTCTGCATTGTGAATTCTAAATTTGTTAATACTAGAATAAATTATCTTGCTAAGTCATATCAAATAATCGTATCTTTTCAACAACACAATAGAATCTGAAACGACAATCTGCAAAATATAAGACTGATAACAACTATACTACAGCGGCAGCAGAAAGACCAGAGAACTTTAAGAAGAATCGATACAAAGACATCTTCCCGTGTAAGTAATACATCACAACATTTTTGTAATATTATTTTGTATTGTAATATAATCAAATATACTATCAATAATATCAAAACTTTACTAGTGTTATAAAACACTGTAGATATGTCAAAATTTGTGGTAGAAAATCTGCAGTATTTCAGTCCCATGAGACATACCATAAAATCTGTCACCACGAAATTCCAGGGACCACCTCTGCCATTACCCCTTCTCCTTATTGATGGACAAGGACAGGAAAGATGACCATGGAAGGAACCTAGCATGGTCAATCAAAAAGGAGAGGGAGGGGCTGGCAGAATAAGGGTTCGTTCACACAAACGCTCTGTGTTTTGCGGTGCGCAAATTGCGGATCTGCAAAACATGGATGCCGCAAAATGTGTGTCTCGGATGCAGAACCAAACTACGGTCGTGTGATTGAGCCCTAAGCCGAGGAAGAAAGGGTGCACAAAGTGGTTCAGACCTGCCCTTGGTGCACTTAACTGTTCCTCTGCATATGGATTACGGTGCATTCAGACAGCTGTAGTGTTTTGCGGATCCGCAAAACATGGATACCTGCTGTGTGTGTTCCGCAATTTGCGGACCACGCATGGCCGCAACCATAATAGAAAATGCCTATTCTTGTCCGCGATTTTGGTCCGGAATAGGACATGTTCTATCTTTTCTACTGAGCCGCGGAACGGAACCACATCCGCATCTTTTGTGGCCCCATAGAAATTGTGGAACAATGCAGACTCATTCATACGGCTGTCTGAATGAGCCCCTAAAATTATTTTTTCTGGAAAATGAAGCAATGGATCCCTAAGTGAAATGTATCATTACATTCAGAATTTCCTGCTAAGAGATTTCCTTCACTAACAATACTTATCCGCTTCCACAGTTCAGTGCTCATGCTATTTTTACAATTCCATAGAAGTCACATGCAGTGAGACTCCCAGCAATCAGACTTTTGTCCCCTATCCTATAGATAGAAGATAAGTAGAGATGAGCGAGCATACTCGTCCGAGCTTGGTGCTCGTTCGAGTATTACGGTACTCGTAAGTGCTCGCTGCTCGGACGAGTATCTCGCCATGCTCGAGGAAATGGCAACTTCCGCATTGTGCATTTTTGCCGCCTATAAACTCAGCCAATCACAAGCCAGGAGACTCTGCGGTACACCCAGCATCACTTGGGGCCCTTACATGTCTATAGCAGGGGTTGGCTGGCCTGATCAGGTGACCCTGGAATATACTAGTGACTGGCCGCGGTGCTCGGCTCACATGCTGTCTGGATGTCGTTAGGGACAGATCTGCTGCGTTTCAGGGAGAGTGTTAGGGCCTGCATTTAGTTCTTTGTTAGGCAGGAGTGATCTCAAAAGAACCCAACAGCCCTTCTAAGGGCTACAAGACATTTTTTTTTGTCTCCTGGCTTGGCTGGCTGGCTGGCACTAGTAGTGCAGCTATCCCCATATATAACCCTTTTTTTTTTATTGTTATATCTCAGTGATACAAATCCATTTCACACAGCTGCGTAGAACCATTCTGTGTGTTACAGTTCACCTGTCCACTCACTACAATCCGTTTTTTCTGTCTAGGTGACACTTTCTGTACATCACTTAATCCAACAAGGTCTTTTGCTCTCACATATATAGCTTGATCACAAAAATCTCTGTGCGACATTTGTCTGGGTCGCAGTCAAAATAGCCACCGTCAGCAGGGTGTGAGTTAGGTCTACGATAGTTTCTGCACGTCAAGTTCCAAAAAAAACAAAACTAAAAAAAAAATATAAAAAAAAGAAAAAATATAAAAAAAATAGTTTCTTTGTTGTTTTAGCTCAGTGATACGAATCCATTTCACACAGCTGCGTGGAACCATTCTGTATGTCACAGTTCAGCTGTCCACTCACTCCAATCCGTATTTTCTGTCCAGGTGACACTTTCTGTACATCACTTAATCCAACAAGGTCTTTTGCTCTCACGTATATAGCTTGATCACAAAAATCTCTGTGCAACATTTGTCTGGGTCGCAGTCAAAATAGCCACCGTCAGCAGGGTGTGAGTTAGCTCTACGATAGTTTCTGCACGTCACGTTCCAAAAAAAAACAAAACTAAAAAAAAAATAAAAAAAATAGTTTCTTTGTTGTTTTAGCTCATTGATACGAATCCATTTCACACAGCTGCGTGGAACCATTCTGTGTGTCACAGTTCAGCTGTCCACTCACTACAATCCGTATTTTCTGTCCAGGTGACACTTTCTGTACGTCACTTAATCCAACAAGGTCTTTTGCTCTCACGTATATAGCTTGATCACAAAAATCTCTGTGCGACATTTGTCTGGGTCGCAGTCAAAATAGCCACCGTCAGCAGGGTGTGAGTTAGCTCTACGATAGTTTCTGCACGTCACGTTCCAAAAAAACAAAACAAAAAAAAAATATAAAAAAAAGAAAAAATATTAAAAAAATAGTTTCTTTGTTGTTTTAGCTCAGTGATACGAATCCATTTCACACAGCTGCGTGGAACCATTCTGTGTGACACAGTTCAGCTGTCCACTCACTACAATCCGTATTTTCTGTCCAGGTGACACTTTCTGTACGTCACTTAATCCAACATGGTCTTTTGCTCTCACGTATATAGCTTGATCACAAAAATCTCTGTGCGACATTTGTCTGGGTCGCAGTCAAAATAGCCACCGTCAGCAGGGTGTGAGTTAGCTCTACGATAGTTTCTGCACGTCACGTTCCAAAAAAAACAAAACTAAAAAAAAAATATAAAAAAAAAATATATATATATATATATAAAAAATAGTTTCTTTGTTGTTTTAGCTCATTGATACGAATCCATTTCACACAGCTGCGTGGAACCATTCTGTGTGTCACAGTTCAGCTGTCCACTCACTACAATCCGTATTTTCTGTCCAGTTGACACATTCTGTACGTCACTTAATTAAACCAGACTGAACAAGTTTGTGGGTTTCAGTACAGCAGGCCCATTTATTTAATTTTTTTATATAATACACTTATATACAGAAAATGTTGAACCCCAGGGCTAAGGGTCGAGGACGAGGGCGTGGGCGTGGGCATTCAATTACTGCAGGGGGCAGAGGCCGTGGTCCTGGGCAGGGTGAGACAGTACCTGCTGATGAGGGAGCAGGGGAACGCCGCAGAGCTACACTCCCTAGCTTCATGTCTCAACTTACAGGGACACGTGGTAGAGGACTGTTGAAACCACAACAGTCCGAACAGCTGATGTCGTGGATTGCGGACAATGCTTCAAGTAATTTGTCCACCAGTCAGTCTTCCACGCAGTCCACCCACGTTACCCAAGGGAGCACTCCTCTGGCTCCTCCACCTCAACCTCCTTCCCCCCAGTCTGCCCCCTCCCAGGAAAATTTGGAATACGATTCGGCATACTCTCAGGAACTGTTTTCTGGACCCTTCCCAGAGTCACAAACCACTTCTCAGGTTGCTGCTGACCTCGTTCCCGATGCCCAAGTTTTCCAACTGTCGCAGTCTGTGGGTGATGATGATGATGATGATGATGACAATGTTGACTTAGTGGAAGAAGTTTGTAAAGAGGTGTCAGACGATGAGGAGACACGGTTGTCAGACAGTGGTGAAGTTGTTGTCAGGGCAGGAAGTCCGAGGGGGGAGCAGACTGAGGGGGAGCAGACTGAGGAATCGGAGGATGACGAGGTGACTGACCCAAGCTGGGTTGATAAGCCGAGTGAAGACAGTGCTTCTGAGGTGGAGGCGAGTGCTGCACCAGAACAGGTTGGAAGAGGCAGTGGTGTGGCCAGAGGGAGAAGCAGGGCCAGAGCTGGTGCATCAGCAGCAACTGTTTCACGTAGTGAAGCTCCCGTGGGGAGGCCTAGATGTTCGCAAGTCTGGAGGTTCTTTAAAGAAAGTGAGGATGACCGACGGACTGAGGTGTGCAACCTGTGCCACACCAGGATCAGCAGGGGTGCCACCACTACTAGCCTAACCACCACCAGCATGCGCAGGCATATGAGTGCTAAACACCCCACTCAATGGAACCAAGGCCGTTCACCACCTCCTGCTGGTCACACCACTGCTCCTTCCCGTGTGTCACTCGATGCCTCTGCTAGTCAACCCCCTGCCCAGGACCCCGGCAAGAGCGCCTCCCGCCGGAAAACCACACCTCCACGATCCTCCACAGTGTCCACCAATGTGTCCCAGCGCAGCGTTCAGCTGTGTTTACAGCAGACGCTGGAGCGCAAGAGGAAATACAGTTCCACCCACATGCCCAAGCCCTCAACGTCCACATCTCCAAATTGCTGAGCCTGGATATGCTGCCCTATAGGCTGGTAGAGACCGAGGCCTTTCGCAATCTCATGGCGTGGCTGCCCCTCAGTATTCGATCCCCAGCCGCCACTATTTTTCCCGATGTGCCGCCCCATCCCTACACCAGCACGTGTCACAGAACATCATCCGTGCCCTGACCAACGCTGTTTCTGAGAAGGTCCACCTAACCACGGACATGTGGACAAGTGCTGCCTGGCAGGGACACTATATCTCACTGAAGGCACATTGGGTTAACTTGGTGGAGGCTGGGACCGAGACTGACCCTGGGGCCGCTCATGTACTGCCCACACCGAGGATTGCGGGGCCTACCTCGGTCAGGGTCTCTCAGACGTACTATGCCTCCTCCTCCTCCGACCCCTCCTCCTCGTCCTCCACCGAATTACCATCCGTGGGCACGGCGCCTTCAATCGGTAGCTCTAGGCGCAGCAGCAGTGCTGTGGGTAAGCACCAGCAGGCGGTGCTCAAACTGCTGAGCTTAGGTGACAAAAGGCACACCGCCCAAGAGCTGTTACAGGGCATCACGGTGCAGACCGATGTGTGGCTGGCACCGCTGAACCTCAAGCCAGGCATGGTTGTGTGTGACAACGGGTGTAACCTGGTGGCGGATCTGCAACTCGGCAGACTGACACATGTGCCATGCCTGGCCCACGTGTTTAATCTCATAGTTCAGCGGTTCCTCAAGACGTTCCCCAATCTGTCTGCTTTGCTCACCAAGGTGCGCCGCATCTGTGCGCATTTCCGCAAGTTGACCACAGATGCTGCCACTCTCAGGGCAGCGCAGCGCCGCCTACAACTGCCCGCTCACCGACTGTTGTGCGACGTGCCCACAAGATGGAATTCGACATTAAACATGTTATCCAGAGTTTACCAGCAGCGCAGAGCGATTGTAGACTACCAGATGTCAACTTCCACCAGAACTGGTAGTCAGGTCAGTCAGATTCCTCAAGTCTACAATGAGGAGTGGACGTGGATGTCTGATATCTGCCAAGTGTTGAGCAACTTTGAGGAGTCAACACAGATGGTCAGCGGCGATGCCGCCATTATCAGCCTCACCATCCCGCTGCTTTGCCTGTTGAAAAACTCACTGCTCAGCATCAAGTCGGATGCTTTGAGCTTGTCGCAAGAGATGGTGGAGGAAGATATGTCGCTTGATAGCCAGAGCACCCTCCGGTCTGTTTCTCAGCGCGTATCGGGGGAGGGGGATGAGGATGAGGAGGAAGAGGAGGAGAATGTCGGCGAGACAGTAGAGGGTACCAGTGCTCAGTCCTTAACTCTTGAGCGTGTATGGGCTGAAGAGGAGGACTTGGAGGAGGAGGAGGAGGAGGAAATGGAAAGTCAGGCCAGTGAGGAGAGGGAATTCTTACGTGTTGGGACTCTGGCGCACATGGCAGACTTCATGTTAGGCTGCCTATCCCGTGACCCTCACGTTAGAAGCATTTTTTCAAACACCGATTACTGGGTGTTCACTCTCCTGGACCCACGGTACAAGCAGAACCTTTCCACTCCCTGCTGTTTCCTGTCCATTTCCGTGGTGTTTCCATCATTTTCTGAGGTTTCCAGGTTTTCACCCAGCCTTCCCTAGGCAGAGCCTTGGTCCCCTGCAAAAATGCTTGAGTCTCCCATTGACTTCAATGGGGTTCGTTATTCAAAACGAGCACCCGAGCATCGGGAAAAGTTCGACTCGAATAACGAGCACCCGAGCATTTTAGTGCTTGCTCATCTCTAAAGATAAGTATTGTTAGCCGGAAACTCCTTTAGGAAAGCTCCAGGTTCTGGATCTGGATTGCCTCCACCAAAGGCACAAGGATGGACATTTATTTTAAGGAAAGTATTGAAAAGTTTAGTATGAGGAACCCTGATATAAGTTATCTGTCTAACTGATATAGTAATTTCCAACCAAATAACAGACACCCAGATCAGTTTCGAGTTTTTGTGTTTTGTACTCTAAAGGTTCAATGCATCTACATATGCAGGTTAAGGGTAGGTGGAAAAAACAAACAACTGTGGGTGGGCAGACAATAAATGGGTGGAATGGAAACTTTTTAGTGGGTTTGTGGTAAAATACAACATGCATAAAAGTATGTATACTATAAAAGTGCAAATGTAGTGCAGAAAGCGTTGCTGCACACTACATGAATTGGTGAGCAGAAAAGGTTTTCAGTGCTATTTCACCATGTTTTCCTGTGTTGCAGTTGACCACAGTCGCGTGGAACTGTCTCTGATCACCTCAGACGAAGAAACTGATTATATCAATGCCAGTTTTATTAAGGTAGATCATTTAATAATCTTGTTGTCTGCAAAGAAAAATTAGGCATTTAACTCTAAGGCTTCATGCACGTGGCCGTTTCCATATTTCTGTCTGTATGGATACCTTCCAAGTACATTCGCATTTTTTTCACTTTTTCACTTAGAAAGGGCTATTCTCATCCGCAATATGGACAAGAATAGGACATGTACTACAGTTTGCGGAACAGAAAAAAGAACACTGATGTGTGCATGGCCGCCTAGAAATAAATGGGTCAGTGTGCTATCCAAAAAATTGTGGCTAGTACATTGATGAAAATATGATCATGTGCATGAAGCCTAACTATGTACAGTAGGTAATAGGTAAGCTTTTCTTCACCTAGGCAAAAAGGTCTGGTTAGTTACATCCCTTCGTTTAAATAACACAGTCATGGAAAAGTGGCTTGTTGGCCCCTCCATTGCACCCAGCACCCGGAGGAACATGCCCACGTAACCCCAAAAAAAACTGTTGGCAAGCAATGGATTATGTAGAACTGTGCATTAAAAGAAATTCACATATTTTTGTTGAGGCCATTTGAGCTGGGAAAGTTATCATATATTAGACAGTGTAAACTTAGCTGAGACAGTCTAAAACTGAGCCAGATCTATCTCAGTGGCTGATGCTGGATGATAAATCTGACACACGTCTTTAGATGGAATGGTATGGTCTAACTTTACATCACTTGTTTGTTAGCCACAGGGGCGGATTGGGAACTTAAAATGGCCCTGGAAAAAAACCTAAAAGTGGCCCCATATTGTAGGTGGGTTCAAACTGACAGAAGTTGGGCCAAAACAAGTAGGCAAAAACAACCGAAGTAGGTGGGGCCTGCAATACTGTAGTGCAGCACACATTACCGCCCCAGCAGAACAAAATACCACAGGACAGCACAAAATACTGCCGCCCCAACCACAGTATTCAGCTGTATCACCATCATGCGGACAGTAATATACAGTGGGGAAAAAAAGTATTTAGTCAGCCAACATTTGTGAAAGTACTCCCACTTAAAAAGATGAGAGAGGCCTGTAATTGACATCATAGGTAGACCTCAACTATGAGAGACAAAATGAGAAAACAAATCCAGAAAATCACATTGTCTGATTCTTAAAGAATCTATTTGCAAATTATGGTGGAAAATAAGTATTTGGTCAATAACAAAAGTTCATCTCAATACTTTGTTATATAACCCTTTGTTGGCAATGTTAGAGGTCAAACATTTTCTGTAAGTCTTCACAAGGTTGGCACACACTGTTGCTGGTATGTTGGCCCATTCTTCCATGCAGATCTCCTCTAGAGCAGTGATGTTTTGAGGCAGTCGCTAAGCAACACAGACTTTTAACTCCCTCCAAAGGTTTTCTATGGGGTTGAGATCTGGAGACTGGCTAGGCCACTCCAGGACCTTGAAAGCTTCTTACGAAGCCACTCCTTCGTTACCCTGGCAGTGTGCTTGGGATCATTGTCATGCTGAAAGACTCAGCCACATTTCATCTTCAATGCCCTTGCTGATGGAAGGAGGCTTGCACTCAAAATCTCACGATACATGGCCCCATTCATTCTTTCATGTACACAGATCAGTCGTCCTGGTCCCTTTACAGAGAAACAGCCCCAAAGCAGATGTTGCCACCCCCATGCTTCACAGTAGGTATGGTGTTCTTTGGATGCAACTTAGCATTCACTCTCCTCCAAACACGACGAGTTGTGTTTCTACCAAACAGTTCTACTTTGGTTTCATCTGACCATATGACATTCTCCCAATAATCTTCTGGAACATCCAAATGCTCTCTAGCACACTTCAGACGGGCCCGGATATGTACTGGCTTAAGAAGGGGGACACGTCTGGCACTGCAGGATCTGAGTCCCTGGCGGCATAGTGTGTTACTGATGGTAGCCTTTGTTACATTGGTCCCAGCTTTCTGCAGGTCATTCACTAGATCCCCCCGTGTAGTTCTGGGATTTTTGCTCACAGTTCTTGTGATCATTTTGACCCCACGTGGTGAGGTCTTGCGTGGAGCCCCTGATCGAGGTAGATTATCAGTGGTCTTGTATGTCTTCCATTTTCTAATTATTGCTCCCACAGTTGATTTCTTCACACCAAGCTGCCTGCCTATTGCAGATTCAGTCTTCCCAGCCTGGTGCAGGTCTGCAATTTTGTTTCTGGTGTCCTTCAACAGCTCTTTGGTCTTCACGATAGTGGAGTTTGGAGTGTGACTGTTTGAGGTTGTGGACAGGTCTCTTTTATACTGATAACAAGTTCAAACAGGTGCCATTACTACAGGTAATGAGTGGAGGACAGAGGAGCCTCTTAAAAAAGAAGTTACAGGTCTGTGAGAGCCAGAAATCTTGCTTGTTTGTAGGTGACCAAATACTTATTTTCCACCACAATTTGCAAATAAATTCTTTAAAAATCAGACAATGTGATTTTCTGGATTTGTTTTCTCATTTTGTCTGTCATAGTTGAGGTCTACCTATGATGTCAGTTACAGGCCTCTCTCATCTTTTTAAGAGGGAGAACTTACACAATTGGTGGCTGACTAAATACTTTTTTCCCCCACTGTAATTAAGTTCAGGTGGGCACCTGTCACCGTTGAGCATAAGATCATTATGTACCTTGTCTGCGGCCATCAAAAGGGCTTGAGTGGCCCCCTGGGTGCAGGCCCACTGGGGAATTTCCCTGTAGAGTCTATGGCCAATCCGCCCCTGGTTAGCCACATTTTTGGTGCAAATTTTAAGCCAAGCCCCATGTCCACTAAGCCATGCCCTTTAATGGGTAAGGCAAAAAGTGTGTAAAACTAGAAATAAATGTGGCACAAGGCGTGTATACCAGTCATTGCCTGTAGCGGGCATGTGATGAGTGTCATCCCGGGACCTGTCGAGCCGGACGGTCAACGATGGAGCCAGAAGCCAGCAGCTGGGATTGGGTAAGTATGATAACCACCAAAGGCCACCTACATTGTGGGGTCTGTAGAAAAAGTCCTGAAGTGTGGACAACCAGTAAAGCTCTACATTGCAGCTCTTACAATTGTTAGCCTTTCTATCTGTGGTTATAAAGAGGTCATTTACACCTATTTCCATGTTGAGAACATCATATGTGATGTGGTAACCAGAAATGAATAAGAAATCAGTTTTCTCCTATTAATCTAAATGCTATATTTTTTTGTATCATTGGTATAAAATGCGGAAACCTTTCTCCATAGTATACTTGCCATTTTATATTTCTCTTAACTAATTCATGTATGTCTTTATTACAGGGTGTATACGGTCCCAGGGCATATATTGCCACTCAAGGCCCCCTGGCAAACACTGTTGTAGACTTCTGGAGAATGATTTGGGAATACAATATTGGGGTAAGATAATATAGACAGTAAAGCGTGTGAAAGTGTCACTTACAACACTTCACCACATCAATAAATTATTTTAAACGACCAATATAAAACATCCATAATAACCTGATCCTCTTGCTGCATGCCTGTAATTAGTGGGTCTGTCACCTAGGCACCTAGCAGAGTCTTCTAGTGGGAACAGAAGTCTAGGAGAAAGAACATGTCTACTGCAAGTTATTACTAATGAAGTATAGTACAAAGAGAGCTTTTTATTACTGATGATCTATCCTTTGGATAGATCATCAGCATCTGATCGGCTGTCTGGCGCCGCCACCTTCTCGTTGTCTTCCATAGGCAAGTGACATCACAACTACTATTACTGGTCGGGGAGCGGCTCAGTGTCATTGAAGTGAACAGGGCTGAGCTACTCCCAGGCCAGTGATAGTAGTCGTGACGTCACTGGCCTGTGGGAAGTCACCACACTATTGCCAATGCTACCGCCTTCCCAAACAGCTGATCGGTGGGGGTCCAAGGTGCTCCTGATACCCCGATGATCAGATGCGGATGATCTATTCAAAATGTATAATGTTTTACGAACATATTTCAAGGGGTTTTCCTGGGCTCACCTGTCTGGTGCCAACAGATAAAAAACAAATAGATCTAGCAAGATTGGAACAAATGGTAAGGTCTTCAAGGCATAGGTTGAAAATCAGGTAACATATTTAGTTATAGAGACCACAATGGGATAAAATATGCAAAAATCACATAATAAAAAAAAACTAAAATATTGATCTGAACTCTGATCTGATCTGAATATTGATAAGAACAGACTCCCATCCAGAATATATAATCTAAAACATGCAAACCAGCTGCAGGCACAGCAGCTAAAATGGTAATAATAATAATAGATTCAACATAAAACAGCCCAAGTGTCCTTTTATATATAAGTAAATGAAACTACAGTCCTTCTGTTAATGTCAGTCACCAAATACAGTCTCTCAAAAGGAATAAAATATGTATTCTAGCACTTAGTGTTAAACTTTCATTTCCTCCATTATGTGAGCGCTCCTGATAGCCATCCAAACAAATGACTGCAAATGTCAGTCTTTGAGGATCCCACCTATGCTGAAATATATCTCACTTGTGTATCAGTATTGTGACATAACTAGAACTGACTGGGCCCCACAGCAGCCCTCCTTCCCTCGGTCCCCTTAAAGCATACCTCAGACTGGACAAAAAAAAATACTCACCTCTCTATTCCTCCTGCGGGTGCCTTTGCCCTTCGCTCAGCACTGTGCCTAGGCACGCTCTACAATGTGACGCAACGTCGCACACCTTTAGGTCATAGTGTGCTCCTACGTACACTATGTCCTGTCCTGAAACTGTACACTTAGTGCAGTGCAGGTGCTCAGAGAAAAAGAACAGGGAGTGGTGAGTAATACCAGTGCTAAGACTAGGAGCACTATACTCACCACTCCCTGGGCTCTGAAAATAAATCCATTTGTCCATTTCTGAATTCAGGTCCTGTAGCAGCTGCCTCCCCTGCTTCCATAGTAGCTATGCCCCTGAGTGGCTGCATTCAGGATAACATATGTATCACTCACCACTCAGTTAGACAACATTCTCAGTTAGACAAGAGTGTTCTGGTCAATAATGGAATTTCGCGCATGTGCTATGTCAACCGTAAGCGTGCTGCGCTCTATAGTGCTGCAGTGGACTATTTTGCCATCTGTTTGCATGCATTACTAAGGAGATCGATGAACTGCATGGAAGAATGGATCCACTGAAATTGTTGATAAGGAAAGTGATCCAATAAAAGAACTGATAATGAGAGGGTATTTTAAGAGTATTTCTGGTTTCAGCAAAAAAAAAATATATTTTTGGTGTAATGAAAGGTTATAATTTTCATATATACTTTCTGTATTTAGTAATTTCATAGGGACATTTAAAAATGTACAGTGCCTTGCGAAAGTATTCGGCCCCCTGGAACTTTTCAACCTTTTGCCACATTTCAGGCTTCAAACAAAAAGATATAACATTTTAAATTTTTGGTGAAGAATCAACAACAAGTGGGTCACAACTGTGAAGTGGAACAAAATTTATTGGATCATTTAAAGTTTTTTTGTAATAATAAAACTGAAAAGTGGGGTGTGCAAAATTATTCGGCCCCCTTGCTTTAATACTTTGTTGCACCACCTTTTGCTGCGATTTTTAACCATTCCATTGTAGATTTTGCTTTATGTTTGGGATCATTGTCTTGTTGGAAGATAAATCTCCGTCCTAGTCTCAGGTCTTTTGCAGACTCCAACAGGTTTTCATCCAGAATGGTCCTGTATTTGGCTCCATCCATCTTCCCATCAATTTTAACCATCTTCCCTGTCCCTGCTGATGAAAAGCAGGCCCAAACCATGATGCTGCCACCACCATGTTTGACAGTGGGGATGGTGTGTTCAGGGTGATGAGCTGTGTTGCTTTTACGCCAAACATATCGTTTTGCATTGTTTCCAAAAAGTTGGATTTTGGTTTCATCTGACCAGAGCACCTTCTTCCACATGTTTGGTGTGTCTCCCAGGTGGCTTGTGGCAAACTGTAAGCGAGACTTTTTATGGATATCTTTGAGAAATGGCTTTTTTCTTGCCACTCTTCCATAAAGGCCAGATTTGTGAAGTGTTCGACTGATTGTTGTCCTATGGACAGACTCTCCCAACTCAGCTGTAGATCTCTGCTGTTCATCCAGAGTGATCATGGGCCTCTTGGCTGCATCTCTGATCAGTCTTCTCCTTGTTTGAGATGAAAGTTTAGAGGGACGGCCGGGTCTTGGTAGATTTGCAGTGGTCTGATACTCCTTCCATTTCAATATGATCGCTTGCATAGTGCTCCTTGGGATGTTTAAAGCTTGGGAAATCTTTTGGTATCCAAATCTGGCTTTAAACCTTCTCCACAACAGTATCACTGACCTGCCTGATATGTTCCTTGGTCTTCATGTTGCAGAATCCTGAGACTATCACAGAGCAGGTTCATTTATACCAGTGGTTCTCAACTCCAGTCCTCGGGACCCACCTGCCAGTCAGGATTTAGGAATATCCCACAGAATGAATACCTGTGGTAAGTCCTGATGGATGGACGCTAATTATATCAGCTGGTCTAAACTAAGGAAATCCTGAAAACCTGACTGGCAGGTGGGTCCCGAGGACTGGAGTTGAGAACCACTGATTTATACGGAGACTTGATTACACACAGGTGGATTCTATTTATGCTCATCAGTCATTTAGGACAACATTGGATCATTCAGAGATCCTCAATGAACTTCTGGAGTGAGTTTTCTGAACTGAAAGTAAATGGGCCGAATAATTTTGCACGCCCAACTTTTCAGGTATATTATTACAAAAAAGTTTAAATGATCCAATAAATTTCGTTCCACTTCACAATTGTGACCCACTTGTTGTTGATTCTTCACCAAAAATTTAAAATGTTATATCTTTTTGTTTGAAGCCTGAAATGTGGCAAAAGGTTGAAAAGTTCCAGGGGGCCGAATACTTTCGCAAGGCACTTTATATCCAAAGGATAAAATTCTTCATTTCTTACTTCCAGATTTTTTCCACTATATATGAATCCAGAGAAGCTAGACTGACAGCAAGCAGAGATACATGAGCTAATTCATTCACAGAGTACATTAGGAAATGTTTTCATGTTTTTTATAAAACAAATAACATTTATCTCCTGAAACCAGGCTACAACTTTAACATAATGCATATTTTGTCTTCCAGATTATTGTCATGGCCTGTATGGAATTTGAAATGGGAAAGGTAAGTTTAGAAGCCAATAGACTGTCTTATGATTAGATATTATGTTGTAATTATGAATTAGAATTTATTTGCAAACATTAAAAAACATAAAAAAATCTCTTCTCTATTACTAGAAAAAGTGTGAGCGATACTGGGCAGAAGTAGGATGTGAAGTGTTACAGTGTGGACCATTTTCTATTACGTGTGTAAGTATCCTGACTATTTTGGCCTTTAGCACAAGCAGCAATCTGTAATTTGTTTATCCCTTTAATTATCCTTTCTTGTTCTTCAGACTAAGGAAGAGAAGAAGACAGACTATGTTATCAGGCTCTTGGCAGTGACTTATGGGAATGTAAGGCTCTTAGATTTTTTGTTTGCATTTTAATAAAGACATAAATATGATGTATTATATCTGCTTTTACTGCATTGACATTTTTGTAAATGACCAAAAACAGAAAAACATGGATCACACATTCACATTCTATGCACTGATCTATAACTGCTTCTCAGCGTAAAAAATAGTATACAGCCCCCTGATATATGTGCTGGCTGTACATGAGGCATTCACATTTGCAGATATAGATCAATGCATAGCATGTGCGATCCACGCTTTTCTTATTCTTTGGATTTTTGTAAATAATTAAATGGGTTTTCCATGACTTAGATGTTGATAATCTAACCCAGCACCCCCACTGATCAGCTGTTTCGGGCAACTGACGACACCAGAAACTAAACAGGGTCGATTGTGGGTTGACCTTCAAGTAGCTGTCTAAGCCTTCAGTGAATTGCGCCTTACATTTACAGTGCAGACAGGATATGCTCCCCACACAGCACTGTAAATGTTAAGCACAAGGATGGCACCTAATACCAGTTTTACACTGGCGTTTATCTTTTTCTGGCAGGGAAACAGCCTGCCGGATCCATACTTCAAGTAACGGTTTTTGTCTGGCCGCCTCTCTGCATATCTGCCATACTGCGGCTGGATCTCCTTGAATGGGGCCAGGCAGACTTCCGGCAGAACACATGTGCACACTGTAGTACGGATCCAGCAGACTGTTCCCTTGCCAGAACAGCCTGCCGGAAAAGATAAACGCCAGTGTGAATCTGGCCTAACATAGGGGAAGCTCCCAAATCAGCCATCAGTATGAGTGTCAGTCGTATGTTGCAATTCATTCCACAAAACAAACCTGCATATAGCTAAGTTGAAGGAAAAATGTGGAGATGAAAAATAGAAAATTCAGTGCATCCTTAGGGCCCAAAATTATGGCATCCTTCACCCGTTAGGGACCACCAATACACCTATTTAGACTGGGCACTAATGGGCCTCAGGCTAGGCCGTGGCCTTTTCATGGCAGCTGAGTCTAAGCGCTGTACTGGTCTTCCATGCAGTAGAGAGTAGGAGCTCCTGCTCGGATGGACCTGATTGGCAAAAGAGCTGATCCGGCTTTTTAACCCTTTAGATGCCGTGGTGAATAGCGAACCAAAAGTGGTTTAGAGGAAGGGGATTCCCTCTCAGGCATCAGCACAGCTGCGAATGAGAATGCATGGTGCTGAGTACTGACAGTATAATACACTGTACTGTATAAGAAGTGTATTGTGGAAGCAATCAGAAGATTGTGAGTAAAAGTCCCCTTGTGGTGACCAGTAAATTGTAAAAAATTTAAGTTAAATAAAGTTTTATTAAATAATAAAAAATCCAAGTTAAAAATACATCTTTTTCTATTGAAAAAAAATGCTTTTCAATAAAAAAATTGCAAAAAATAACAACCTCTCGACATATTTGGTATCGTTGCTTCCATAACTACCTACACTACACAATTATCATGTACTTTATCCCGCACAGTGAACTACATAAAAAATATATACAAAACAATGCTAGAATTGCTGTTATTTTATTATTTTCCACAAAATGACTGAATATAATAATAAAGTTTTACATGATTAATGATGAAGTACAAGTTGTCCTGCAAAAATCAAGCCTTTACATAGCTTTGTACAAAGAAAAATAAAAAAAAAGTTATGGGTCTTGGGATGCAGCAATGCAAAAACATTGTTTCTAAAAAAAAGGGGGGGGATTTATTGTGTAAAAGTTGTAAAACTCAAAAAAATATGTATTTGGTATCCCTGTAATTGTATTGACCCAGGCAATAAAGTTATCATGTTATTTATGGTGAAAAATGAATGCTGCAAAATTTATAAAAGATAAAAACTCAGTGGCAGTATAGCCAGCAGTCATGATAAACTTTAAAATGCAGTTAAATGGACATGTCCACTACTGACAGAAGGTGATCCTTCAGAATCTTCTCCTCTGGTAGGCCCAAGGACCAGATGCTGGTCAGTAATGTACGCTATAACTGTGCCTCCTTACTCCTTTGATGCAGGAAATACGAATAGTTCATCAAATTCATTACAAGAACTGGCCTGATCATGATGTCCCCTCTTCTGTAAAGCACATCTTAGAAATGATACAAGACATTCGTCTTCTCCAGAGAGATGATACTCCACCATTATGTATCCACTGCAGGTAAGAAAAGTATGATTTCATTTCTATATGGAAATGTATGAGGCTTCAGCTTCTGGAAATACAACGTTATTTAATTAGTTGTGTGGAGTTTGTTCAGTGCTGGATATAAAGCCATTAGTTGACATTAGTAAAGGTAGATTTCAGATGTCCATATACATAAGGACAAAGTTGTCCAAACCCGCTAATTTCATCAGGACTAGATGACCATCTATTGTGAATCAGGTTGTGCCGACTATGCGGAATTTCTACGTGCCCATTCCTTTGTTGTCACAGGAGATAAGCTGCCAGGGGTTTCTGGCCAATGCGTATTTTCTTGTCCTGAAAATACATGTATGTTCAGCTGTACTGACTGCACATGTGTATGGAGAAGTCAGGACAACGGACAGACATATGATATGTGTGTTCTGTGTAGCTGCAAAGGGGCCCAGTAGGTAAGGGGGGCCTCTGCCCTCTTATAAGCAATAAGCAGTACCCGACTATATATATTAGTATGAATGTAAGGGACTGAGCTAATTAATTTCATAGCTTACAATTACTGGTCAATTGTTGAAGAGACATTGGAGAGTAGAGTTCCCATATTCTGTTCTTGCAGCCAGGGGCGGTCTTGGGCACCACACATCCTATGCATTTGCATAGGGCCCCCGACGTCCAAGGGGGCCCCCACGCTCCGCTCTTGTGCTGGTGTCCAAGACCGACCGCCCAGCTGTCACGTACTGCATTTGTCCGAATGCGTACTCATTTTATAAATTAGTACGCTAATGCGTACTAATTTATAAAATGCATACACATTAGTGTACATACTAAAATATGCATATGAATTAGCGTGCAGATTTGAAAAAGCGCACGCAAATTCCACCCGAGCATGCTCTAGTCCCAGTCTTTGATGTGGGGGGGGCATGCCATTGGGGGGGCGTGTCATCAGAGGGCGTGCCATCAGGGGCGTGACGCGTCATTAGGGGGGGGCCCCCGGACATAACTTCGCTTAGGGCCCCAGAAATACCAAGACCGCCCCTGCTTGCAGCTACCTATGTCAGTCCCCAGGTCAGGAGAAATACCTGTTAGCTGACAGCTTTAGAGTTGATCCCTTAGTATCACAAATTTAGTTACAGTAGTTACTTTCAGTCTGTTGCTTCTTAAAGGCAAAAACTCTATGAAATCATTATAAGTTAAAAGGGCCCTCAGGTAATGCTCTCAACAAAGGTTGCAGTCGCTACTGGGCCCAGGAGCCTGAGGGGGCCCAAAGACCCTTGTGCCGCTTAAGAAGACACCAGTATTATAGTGCATGTTGGTCCAGTTACACTTCTGGCTGGAAAGAAGGTGTTAGGTCAAGAATTCAGCATGGGGGGGTAGTTGTTTCCATTTTTGACTCAGGCAGTGCAAAGGCTATGTATTTCCCTGCCCCTGGCAACAAAGCTTTGATGGAAGCTGAACTCTTGCACCAGGGCCCATGAGCCTTTAGCTACGCCCCTGAAAAAGGGGTGGTGGTGAAAGGTGAAGGGCCTTGCTTCTCACTGCACACTGCTGCAGTTGCTTCACACTGATAAGATGTACTGTCAGGCTGCTCAGCCTTATGGCATATCTCATGTATGATCAGTCCATTACTACCTACTGTAGAAAAGCAACTCTGCTCCACAAAACATAGTAATAGGGCAATCCTGTGTCATGGCTGAGTTGCCAATGGAAACAACCCAATAACCCTAGTCACATTCTAGAATGGGTTGCTGGAGGCCATGTTTATAACATTTCCAGAGAACCCTTTTAAAGAGATCAGTCAGGATAAGTTATGATAGATCTATTCCAAAGCAGATAATAACGGAGCTGTCATAACTATCATGGTTCATGCAGAAATGAAAGCTGCATGTCAATGTCAACAAAGTCATATATATTAACCCATAATTTGGGAAAATACCTATATACTTTGTAAAGGTTGGTACTAGCCAAATTCTTTATATTTTCATCATTATGCAACAATTCTTAAAGTGTATTTTTCACCAGGAAATTCATTGTTAAACCAGGCACAATGCCTTGTAGGATTAGCTCAGCTCAATCCAATGATACTTTCACTCACTTCACCCGTGGCTGACTATTTCGCCTGGTCCTGTCAATCAGGAAGGTGAGGTGCTAATAGAGGAAGCAAGGGTAGTAAGGGTTCACAGAGTGGCTTGGACTCACACTCAGTGCAGTTAACTGCTCATTTTCATACAGATTATAACTATGCCAATTAAGGCACTCTCTGCAAGGAGAGATGGTACCCCCCAAATCCTGACTTAGGACTCTCACCCAGTTAAGCCAGTACTCTCTGCTCTGCACTGATATGGGGCAATTACCATGAAACAGCAGTCTGCAGATGAGATGCTGGCTTATTTATTATCAAAGTTAAGTCAAGACCTATTTAAAGTGTGAAACATTGACTTATAGGATAGCTGCCTTACATCTGGTGGCATTAGAGGCAGAGCTTATTTGTATCCCTTTCTTTCCAGAATTCCAGAGGAGCATGTATGGCCTATAAGTCTCCTCACGACGACTAAGGCACTCTTCGCAAGGAAAGACAGCCTCCAAATCCTGACTTAGGCCTCTCACCCAGTTAAGCCAATACTTTCTTCTCTGCACTGATAAGGGGGGCAATCATGCCAAAACAGCTGTCTGCAGATTAGGAGCTGGCTTATTTAATATCCGAGTCATGTCTCAAGGCCTAGTTAAAGGGTCAAACATTGACTTATAGGCTAGCTGCCTTACATCTGGTGGCATTACAGACAGAGCTTGTTAAGAGCTTATTTACATCCCTTTCTTCCCAGAATTCCAGAGGAGCATGTATAACCTATAAGCCTCCTCATGCCAATTAAGACGCTCTCACAATAAGGAGAGATAGTATCCCTCATTTATTCTGCAGAATGAAACGACAGATTACTAAGTGAAAGTTATCATTACATTCAGATGAGCTAGTCCTACAAGGCATTGTGACTGGTTTAACAGTGAATATTTCCCCTCTTACAAGTAAATCATTATATTACTATTTATATCTCCATTATCATTGGCTATATAATCAAAGTGAGCGATGTTAGTGCCTTGCTGTGTTCAGCATTTTACCACAAATACTTCGAAAATGCATATGACCAGGCAAGCCGATGAATTATTGGAGCTGCAATGCCATCTAGATTCATATTACTAGAACTGCAGACTGAAACATCAATCATTCTGTACTTTGCATCTCATTAAACATTAATCTATATGACAAAAACATTATTTTCATCCATTTGTTATGTTTATTTGTTAAATTTAGTGCTGGCTGTGGGCGGACTGGCGTCATTTGTGTAATTGATTATGTATGGAGACTTCTAAAAGATCAGGTAAGATTGCTGATGCCACAAATTAATAAATGTCACATATAAAGAGGTTTATAGACAGTTATATTTACAGTACATTTATACAATAAAGACATATTTTTCTGTCTAGGAGATGCACCAATAATCAGCCAATGCCTCATCACATTGTCAGCCACAGTGCACCCTGACTATGCCAGCCACGGTGCCTTATCACATTGTCAGCCACAGTGCCCACGGAATATGCCAACTACATTGCCTCATCCACATTACCAGCCATAGTGCCTCTTACTATGCTAACCACAGTACCCCAACAAATTGCCGGCCACAGTGACCCATCACATTACCAGCCACAGTGCTCCATGACTATGCCAGCCACAGTGACTCATCACATTACCAGCCATAGTATGCCCTAACTATGCTAGCCATGGTGCCTCATCAAACTGCCACCTATAGTGCTCCTTGACTATGCCAGCCAGAGTGCCACCAGACTTTGCCAGCCACAGAGACCTATCACTGACATTTACACTATCTGGCCCTGTCAAAGTGCAGTGGGCTTGGCATATAGTGTCCCCAGTAGTAACAAGGTTCCTCTCTAAAGTACCACTTTAGAGCCCCCAATAGTAATAGAGCAGATCTATGAGGTACCCCTATAGTGTCCCCAGTAATCATGATGCCCCTAGTATTTATAATGCCCTCTGTAGTACCCCCAGTAGTTATAATACCCCCTCTATAAGGCACCCCTTTAGAGCCCCAGTAGTAATAAAGCAGATATATAAGGCTCCCCACAGTAGTAATAAAGTCCCATATAGTATCCCCAGCAATTATAATGCCCCCTATAGTTCCCCCAATATTTATAATGGCATGTTAGTGGTCCCAATAGTTATAATAAACCCTGAAATAGTCCCTGTAGTTATATATGCCTCATGTAGTTTCCCCAGTATTTATAATGCTCTTCCTGTAATGCCTCAGAGTTATAATGCCTCCCTGCATTACCCTTTTTGGCTCTAATATCAGAGTGCCAGCATGTATAATGCCCCCAGTACTGCTGACATATAAAAAAATGCACCTGACTACCGCTCCATGCCGCCACTTGAGATGCAGGCCTCTTCTGGCCTGCAGCCTGAGTTGCCACATCCCATCACAAGTGGTTGCAAAGACATCACTGCAACCTCCATCACCGGGTCTAAGGAAGCACAACAACATGATCATGAAAGCCTGAGCCAGGATGCGTCTGAAAACTAGCGCAGGAGGTCCAGACAATGTCATCAGGACGTTCTGCACAGTTCTACTGCCTCAAAACCTTCATGCCTAGTGGCCCGTGGCCTATGAGACTGAATGGTGTGGACGGGAGCCATAGGCTGTAAACTGCTGTCCCCTCAAAGGCAGGCCAGCCACTGCCTGAGGTGAGACACTCATCTAGCCTCATGGCAGGTGCAGCCCTGAGTTTCAGTTGTACAGTAAAATTGCTATCTTACAGGGAAGTTACAGAGAATTCTGTACAATCTTACCGTTCTGTTATCAGAGGACTTCTTATAAATGGAATCATTATGAAAAGGAGAATATATTAAGAAATTGATATTCATTAATTTCCTTAATATTTTACAGAGGTTGTCCTGGGGGAGGAATTATAGATATTTTTTAAATAAAGGCCCAGGATGAGTTAAAAATAAAAATATGTATTATTGACTTCACTGATACACTCCTGCTGCTCTCTACTTCCTGATCACAACTTGACACACAGTATATGGTGCTTTTTTGTACTCACAACTGCAGGATATTAGATATGAAGATCACTAGATGTTAAGCCACATTGACATTTGGCAGTTTTGTTTCTCTCTCTCTAATTAGATTATCCCAGTTAATTTTAGCATTTATTCCATTATCCAAGAAATGAGAACACAAAGATCTTCACTGGTCCAGACCAAGGTATGTATCATTAGCAAGAATATGTTATTATATTCACTGGCCTTACCTGGCCTTACCTGGAAACCCCTGTAAGTCTCCTTTAAAGAAGTTGTCCCATGAAAAATATTGTACAGTTATATAAAGCAGCACCTGGATCTGAATACTTCTGTAATTGCATGTATAAAAAAATTTAGCATAGTCACTGAGTTAGTTAATAAAATTTATCTGTATAGCGCCACCCGCTGTTTGTTCTTTTTTTTATTTCTTTGACCTGCTCAATGAGATGGCTGCACATGCTCAGTTTCATCTTTCAGCTGCATCCTGAGCTGTGATAGAGAGAACATGGACACGTCCCCTTAGCTGCAGCAGAAAAGACACTCCCCTTGAGCTGTCAGCTTGATATAAATGTAGCAGAGCAATGAATGGGGGAGATGTCTGCATCCATGTGAGGTGCAGGGCTGGTTCTAGATTAATTAGAAAGAGATTGTCATGTACTATATGATCTCTGATTTTCATTGTTTACATTGCTCATGTGATAACCCCTTTAAGTCAACCACTTTTACATAATTAGATGAATTAAAATGTCAGTTAATTTCAAGAGGGCTAAAAGGAATGACTGGTAGACATCTTTGGCGACTCTTGTACTAGGGGACAAAACAATAGGATTTCTAGTGAGAATAAAACATGGCCAACTTTGCTTCCCCATATAAAACCCCAGGAGCAGTCTGAGTGCATCTAGCAGATGCTTTAATACTTGGCAAGATCAGAGGGGAATTAAATGTGTACATATGTTTGTAGGCATGTTCAGATTCCAGATAACATTTTCTTTATGCTACATTTACAGGACACTTACAGAAATAAAGGAGTTGTCTGCTTTTTACTATTGATGACCTATCCTCAGGACAGGTCAACTATATCAGATCAGATGTTTGACGAGAAGACAGCACTGATGAATTATGCCCAGGATAGGTCATCAATATCAGATTGGCGGGGGTCCGACTTCCAGAACCCCCACTGTGCTCTGTTTACCTGCTTGTCACAGCAATTGTGTGTGGTGAACAGCTGTAATTACAAGTATGGCGTCCCCATTCACTTCCATGGGGCGGCTCCGTCTGTTCAAGTGAATACTACAGAGCCGTCCCATAGAGGTGAATGGGGACACCATACTTGTAATTACACCTGCTGACCACCACAATTGCTGTGGCGAGCAGGTAAACAGAGCACAGTGGGGGTTCTGGAAGTCGGACCCCCGCCAATCTGATATTGATGACCTATCCTGGACATAGTTCATCAATAATAAAAAGCAGACAATCTCTTTAATTGTAGTACTAGTAATAACAATATCCTGACTGTATATGGTTTATGATATTTTCCAGGAACAGTATGAACTTGTCTATAGTGCAGTGATCTATCTATTTAAGAAAGAACTTGAGAAGATAAATGGGTTATCAAGCTCTGAGGAGGATATGGTAAGGCTACATTCACAGGACAGACTCACTGTCAGTTTTTCATGGCCATTCTGCATCTATATCCTGTCTGTTTTTAATGGCTGTTTTGCATCAGTTTTAAATGGCCATTAAAAATGGATGAATTTCATATTCGTTTTTTTTTAGAATCCCAAACCTTGCAGGCCCTCAGTACACTTCCACAGTGCCCCCAGAATGTATAATGACCTCCTGTGGTGCAACCAGTTTCTATAATGCCCCATAGTAGCCCTAATATATATAAGTCCCCCCACAGTATCACCCGGTATATAAAATCCCCCCAGTAGTGCCCTAGTGACAGGCATAACACACTGCAGTACATAAGTTGTACAGTATATTAAAGCAATCAAAAATCTTTATCTACCCCCCCCCCAAAAAAAAACCTACAAATTGATCTTCAAAAAACAAGCCCTCATATAGTTCCACCGCTAGAAAATTTAAAAATGTTATGACTTGAAATGCTTAAGTGTTTTTATTGTGCAAAAGTAGTGTCACGCGAGGTCGGCGTCGCGCTCCCTCTGCACGACATCGCCGGACCTCTCCGCCCCCCTAGAGACGAGCAATAGGGAATTGAAGTGCTGGTCTTGTCAGCCAGCACTTCATGAGTTAATTCTCTGTTTGGGTTTAGCCATGTGGTGCTGATCACATCACATGGCTACTTTACATATTGTTTGGACAGCTTGCTCCGCCTCAGGTTATGTGATGCTGGCCACATCACATGATCCTGGGTGGGCTATTTAAAGATGGCAACTGCCTCACTCAGATGCCTGTGATTAGTTTATACTTTTGATCAGTGCTTGTGCGACCTTGTGTTTTGGATTTGCTATTTGGACTCTGACTTTGGACTTGGACTTGGACCTCTCTTCTCTTGACCCCTGGTATTTACGCTATCTCCTGTGTTTGACCCGGCTTGCTGACTACTCTATCATTGTGTTTGTTCCGTCTGTGTTTTGTCTCTCCCTGTGTTCCCTTTCCCTCCCTCTGCACTTACCCAGTATAGGGAACGTGTTCGTGGTTGTCCGCGGCCGCCTAGGGCCGTTTGAGGCAAGTAGGTAGGGAAAGAAGGGGGGTTTCAAGTACAGGGCACACCTTCCCTTGTCTCCCCCGTGACAGAATCACAGGCCGTATCATATGGAGCAATTGCGGGTGCTCATGGACCAGGTTCAGGGTATGGCGCAGATGATCCAGGACCTGGCCGAGAGGCTCCTACATCAGGAGCAGCTACAACCTGCACTAGTAGCGGCTCCCTCCACATCTAACCCCATTGTGGAACCTCATGTTAAATTGCCGGATCGGTTTTTGGGGAACCGGAAAACTTTCCGTTCCTTTAAGGAGAGCGTAAAATTGTATTTTCGCTTACGTCCTCACTCCTCGGGTGCCGAGCAGCAGCGGGTAGGAATAATTATTTCCTTGCTGCAAGGTGATCCGCAGGAATGGGCCTTTTCTTTACCGCCTGACTCCCCAAGCTTGCAGTCTGTGGAAGCATTTTTTCAGGCCTTAGGCCTATTATATGAGGAGCCTGACTTGACTTCTGTAGCTGAGACTCAGCTCAGAGACATTCGGCAGGGTAACCGTCCAGTAGAGGATTACTGTGCTGAGTTTAGAAAGTGGTGTGTTTCCTCTGGATGGAATGACCCTGCTTTGAGAAGCCAGTTTAGGGTGGGGCTGTCTGACCATCTTAAGGACTTACTTGTCAGTTACCCTACTCCTGACACCCTAGAGGCGGCCATGACACTAGCCATTAAACTGGATCGTCGAGTGAGGGAGAGACGGAGGGAACGTTCAGATATTCCTCAGGGTGTCGTCCTGCCTGAATCCCCTCTTCTGAGTCCACCTTCTACCAGGGTCCCGGAGGAGTCCATACAGTGGGGAGGAACTTTGAGAGATCAGAGACGCTTGAATGGAACCTGTTTCTACTGCGGTGAGACGAACCACTGGCTCCAGCAATGCCCGAAACTTCTGCCCTCTAGAGAGCTTTCTGCCGGAAGTAAGGTAACCCCAGCGGTGGTAAGGAGGAAAGTATTATTACCTATCTCCATTGCGTACAACCAACTCAGGGGGTCCGGTAAGGCTTTTGTTGATTCTGGTTCTGCCATTAATTTTATTGATTTTGATTTTATACAATCTGTGGGGATTCCGCTAGTTCCTTTAAGGAAGGTGATTGAAATTATTGCACTGGATTCCACTCCATTGAATAATGGGAGAGTGGAGTTTTGTACTCCTGAGGTTGTATTAACTGTAGGAATTACCCATACCGAGACTTGTTCCTTCCTTGTATTAAAGGATTTACCTGCCGACCTTGTTTTAGGTCTGCCTTGGTTACAGGACCACAACCCTGTGATCAACTGGTCGGTAGGTGAATTGGAAAAATGGGGAATGAATTGTGACAAATGTTGTAAATCAGTATTGCTGTTTGGAGGTACCACTGAGTCTCTTTCCTTGCCCAAGTATATCGGCGATTTTTCGGACGTTTTTTCCATGTCCGAGACTGAGTTCCTCCCTCCTCACCGGCAATATGATTGCGCCATCGACCTTATTGAGGGATCCAAATATCCCAAAGGTCGCATTTATAATCTCTCTACTCCTGAACGTCAGTCCATGAGGGATTATCTCAAGGAGAGTCTGGCCAAGGGTCACATCCGGCCTTCAGTTTCTCCCATGGGGGCAGGTTTTTTCTTTGTTGGTAAAAAGGATGGAGGATTGAGACCCTGTATCGATTACAGGGAGCTCAATAAAATCACTGTTAAAAACAGATACCCGTTGCCCCTTATTCCTGACTTGCTGAATCAGGTCCAGGGGGCCTGTTGGTTCATCAAGCTGGATTTGAAGGGGGCATACAACCTAATCAGGATTCGTGAGGGGGACGAATGGAAAACTGCTTTTAATACCCCGGAAGGTCATTATGAGTACTTGGTAATGCCTTTTGGGTTAAGTAACGCTCCGGCAATTTTCCAAAACTTTGTCAATGACATTTTTAGACCATTTATTGGGAAATTTGTAATTGTCTATATTGATGACATCCTGATTTTTTCTGCAGACTGGGAAAGTCACGTATCTCACACCAGGCAAGTGCTGGAGGTGTTGCGTGAAAACAAGTTTGTTCGTTAAAGGGGAAAAGTGTACCTTTGGTGTTCAGGAAGTGGCCTTTTTGGGATACATTCTCACCCCTTTTTCTTTCAAAATGGACCCAGTTAAAGTACAGGCCATTGTGGATTGGGTGCGACCTTCCTCTTTGAAGGCGCTCCAGCGATTTCTGGGGTTTGCTAATTTTTATCGTAAATTTGTCAAAAATTTTTCTGTGGTAGCCAAACCCATTACGGATTTGACTCGCAAGGGGGCTGATCTGGTCAATTGGCCCCCTGCAGCTATTGAGGCCTTTGAAAGGTTAAAGCAGTGTTTTATTAATGCTCCTGTGTTGGTCCAGCCTGATCAAAGTAAGCCTTTTGTAGTTGAGGCGGATGCGTCTGAGGATGGTGTGGGGGCTGTACTGTCCCAGGGGTCTTCCACCTTAACTAATCTTATGCCATGCGCCTTCTTCTCCCGCAAGTTCTCTCCTGCCGAGAGGAATTATGACATTGGTAATAGGGAGTTACTTGCAATCAAGTGGGCATTTGAGGAATGGCGTCATTTTTTAGAAGGGGCAGTTCACCGCATTACGGTCCTCACGGATCATAAGAATTTAATGTTTTTAGAATCGGCTAAGCGATTGAATCCTAGACAGGCGAGGTGGGCTTTATTCTTTACTCGTTTTGATTTTGTGTTACCTTCAGACCCGGGAGCAAGAACGTTAAGGCCGATGCCTTATCCCGAAGTTTCAAGGCGTATCAGCCTCCTGACGTCCCTCCTGAGCCCATCCTGCCAGCTGATATCATCGTGGCCGCTACCTCATCTGACCTCGCTTCTGAAATCTCGGCAGGACAACATCTTGCTCCCATTGGTACCCCCAATGACAAATTGTTTGTGCCGGCTCATTTGCGATTGCAACTGCTGGGTGAGTGCCATAATTCTGTTTTGTGTGGACATCCTGGCATCAATGCCACCAAGGAGTTGGTCTCTAGGCAGTATTGGTGGCCGTCAATCTCCAGAGATGTTCAGGCTTTTGTAACTGCGTGTAACACTTGTGCCAGGTCCAAGAATACCAAGACACGACCTATGGGTGAGTTACATCCTTTACCCATACCTAGTAGACCTTGGTCACATCTGTCCATGGACTTTATCACGGACTTGCCGTGCTCTGAGGGTAAAACCGTGATATTTGTGGTGGTTGACAGATTTAGCAAAATGTGTCATTTTATTCCTTTGTGTAAATTACCCTCTGCAAAGGTCTTGGCGTCCGTGTTCATGGATAATATTGTCAAACTGCATGGTGTTCCTGAGAATATCGTTTCTGATAGGGGAGTACAGTTTGTGTCTAGGTTCTGGAGGGCGTTCTGTAATAAGATTGGTATCTCTTTGTCCTTTTCATCAGCCTTTCATCCGGAGACCAATGGTCAGACTGAACGTCTTAACCAATCCGTTGAGCAATATCTCAGATGTTATGTTTCTGATAACCAACATGTATGGGCCAGATTCCTGTCTCTGGCTGAATTTGCAATTAATAATCGTGTTAATTCATCCTCTGGGATGTCGCCGTTTTTCTGCAATATGGGTTTTCATCCACGCTTTGGCTCCTGTTCCCCATCTGCGTCGGTTGTCCCAGAGGTCAATGATTTTTCTCAAGAACTGTGCACAGTTTGGGCACAGGTTCAGTCGAACCTGGAAAAGGCCCAAGGAGCTCAAAAAGCTAAGGCTGATAGAAAACGTTCTAAGGGTGTGAATTTTAAGGTTGGGGATAAGGTATGGTTATCGACTAAAAATCTCAACATGAGGGTACCATCCTACAAGTTTGCACCTCGCTTCATTGGTCCTTACAGGATCACCAAGGTGATCAATCCGGTTTCTTTTAGGTTATGTTTACCCGACTCCCTTCGTGTTCATAATGTTTTTCATGTGTCTTTGCTCAAACGTTATGTTGCTCCCGTTGGTCCTGAGGAACAGTCTCCTCCTCCGGTTGAGGTAGCAGGACAAATGGAGCATGAGATTGCCAGAATTGTGGATGTGAGAAGGGTCCGGAATTCCTTCCAGTACCTCGTACATTGGAAGGGGTTCGGTCCTGAGGACAGGTCTTGGGTACCGTTGACCAGGATGCATGCAGACTCGCTCATCCAAAAGTTCCATCTGCAGCATCCCGATAAGCCTGCTCCCGCTGGTAAGGGTCCGGTGGCCCCTCGTGAAGGGGGGGTACTGTCACGCGAGGTCGGCGTCGCGCTCCCTCTGCACGACATCGCCGGACCTCTCCGCCCCCCTAGAGACGAGCAATAGGGAATTGAAGTGCTGGTCTTGTCAGCCAGCACTTCATGAGTTAATTCTCTGTTTGGGTTTAGCCATGTGGTGCTGATCACACCACATGGCTACTTTGCATATTGTTTGGACAGCTTGCTCCGCCTCAGGTCATGTGATGCTGGCCACATCACATGATCCTGGGTGGGCTATTTAAAGATGGCAACTGCCTCACTCAGATGCCTGTGATTAGTTTATACTTTTGATCAGTGCTTGTGCGACCTTGTGTTTTGGATTTGCTATTTGGACTCTGACTTTGGACTTGGACTTGGACCTCTCTTCTCTTGACCCCTGGTATTTACGTTATCTCCTGTGTTTGACCCGGCTTGCTGACTACTCTATCATTGTGTTTGTTCCGTCTGTGTTTTGTCTCTCCCTGTGTTCCCTTTCCCTCCCTCTGCACTTACCCAGTATAGGGAACGTCTTCGTGGTTGTCCGCGGCCGCCTAGGGCCGTTTGAGGCAAGTAGGTAGGGAAAGAAGGGGGGTTTCAAGTACAGGGCACACCTTCCCTTGTCTCCCCCGTGACAAGTAGTTGAAAAAACACAGTATAAATCTGGCATCCTGTAATTACCATATTTTTCGCTTTATAAGATGCACTTTTTCCCCCCAAAAGTAGGGGGAAAATGGCCATGCATCTTATAAAGCAAATACTAGTGAGCGCTTCTATTATTGAAGCACTCACTAGTATGCATTAGGTGCCAGGAAGGGCTTCAGATACTCACCCTCCTGCGCTCATTTGTCTTCTCCTGCCGGCTGCCTGCCGACTTCTCCTGGCAGAAGTCAAGGGAGCGCTGGACCCAGAGCAGAGCCGCGGCACTGGAAAGGTAAGATAGGTTTTTTTATTTTATTCTTATGGGAGCTGATCTGAGGTTTGATGGGAGCTGAGTGGGCTGATCTGAGGTCTGATGGGGGTCTGACATGGAGGGCTGATATGGGGTCTGATGTGATGTCCTGAAATTTATGGGGGGTCTGATATGAGGTCTGATGAAAAATATTTTTTTTATTTTCCTACTCGATAATATAGGGTGCGTCTTATAAAGCGAAAAATACGGTATATTGACCCAGAGAATACATTTAAGGGTGCATTCACATCACCGTTTAGCTTTCCGTTCTTCTGATCCATCAGAAGAAGAGAGAGAGGGGAAAAAACAGGATCCAGTAAAAAAAAACTAATCCTGTTGCATCAGTTGTCATCCTTTTGAGCCATTTCAGTCTGAGATCCGTTTTTTAGGGTGGGTTCACATCAGCGTTATGCTTTCTGTTTGTGTTTTCCGTTATAACATGGTTATAACGGAAAATAACGGAAACCATAAGATGGAGGTCAAAACGGAAGCCTTTAGAGGCATTCCGTTTTGATCCGTCATAATAGAAGCCTATGAGAATCATAACGGATCCGTTTGGTTCCTGTTATGCAAGACGGAAAAAAAAGTCCTGTCGACAGGACTTTTTTTTCCGTTCTACATAATGGAACTCAGACGGATCCGTTATGATTCTCATAGGCTTCTATTATGACGGATCAAAACGGAATGCCTCTAAAGGCTTCCGTTTTGACTTCCGTCTTATGGTTTCCGTTATAACCATGTTATAACGGAAAACACAAATGGAAAGCATAACGCCGATGTGAACCCACCCTTAGACGGGGAAAATAGTCCTGCATGCTGTACTTTTATTTCCATCTAAAAAAACGGATCTCAGACGAAAATGGCTAAAATGGATGACAACTGATGCAACATGATCTGTTTTTTTACTGGATCCTGTAAAAAAAACGGATCCGTTTCAATCCTGTGCATAACTGATGCAACAGGATCCGTTTTTTTTACAGGATCCAGTTTTTTTTCTCTTTCTCTTCTTCTGACGGAACAGAAGAACGGAAAGCTAAACGGTGATGTGAATGCACCCTAACATGATATTTATACTGCAAAGTGAACACCATGAAAAAAAAAAAACTAAGGTGGAATTACTTTTGATTATTTTCCCCCCAGGTGGTGGAGCAGGCGGACCCATTCTAAATTTTGTTATGGGCCCTGTGACATTTCTGTACACCCCTGAATGCAATGATTTAAAAAATGGAAAAAGCTGGCCAGTCTTTAAGGGATTGAAAGACACCAGCTGCTTATATTGAATTTTAAGCATGCATGTTGATTTTATTTATTCGTTGGTTTAAATTTATCAATCAGTTTTATCCAGGTTTTGACATTAAAGGGGTTCTGCAGTTCTGTAAAACTGATGATCGAGCTTAGCCCTGCCCAGGCCAGAGATACTAGTCGTGACGTCACTGGGCCTGCGGTAAACACAGAGAAGGCCGTGGTGCTCCTGCAGCGCCGCTGCCGTCTCAAACAGCTGATCGGCGGGGGTCCCGGGTGTCGGACCGCCGCCGATCAGATGCTGATGATCTATCCAGAGGCTAGATCATCAGTTTTACAGAACTGCAGAACCCCTTTAACTGTTCCTCTAAGGGCTTATGCACATGGCCGTTGCCGTTTTTGCGGTCCGCAAAACAGATACCGGCCATGTATGTTTCACATTTTGCAGTACAGAATGTCCTGCCCTCTATAGAACTGTCCTATCTTTGTCCATAAAACGGGCAAGAATAGGACATGTTCTATTTTTTTGTGGGGCCACGGAACAGACATATGCATGTGGACAGCACACGGCTGTGCTGTCCACATCTTTTGAGGCCCCAATGAAGTGAATGGGTCCGCATCCGCCCTGCAAAAAATGTAAGTGATAATGTTTTACATGGTACATTGTACTCATCAGTTTGGGAAACAATGGTCACATTAATTTAATGGAACAGGGTGGAATGGTTCAAAATGCAAATTTCTACAAGGCATAATTGTAATTGCCCCAAAATGCCCCAAATTACTCCAACTACCACTTTTATTGAGACTGGTGTACAAAAATCAACAGTTTTAATAGATGGGAGCCTATGTCTATGCAGGAGATTTGGATCTGCATATCAGAAAAAAAAAATAGAAATTGTAAAACTCATACAGTTGTGTCTCAGTCAAATATGTAAATGATTATAGGAGTGGTCTGATTAGACATTGGATCTTGCCACTAGAGGGCACAAAATTACTTCCTCCACTACTCTATAAAAAAGGCTCCCAGGGGCTTCTTTTGGGTAGTGTTCGTCTTGGTGAGAGATAAAGATGCCTCTATGATGCACTCAAAGACATTTTGCCCAGTTAACAGACTTTGAGAGGGGGTGCATCACTGGACTGACTTACCCAACATCTAGGCTGTTTTGACCTAGCTGTTAGGGGATGTTGGGAGCAGTGGTTACATGAGGGCACGCACACATGCTCCCAAGACATACCACCTGTATAGATGACTGCTTGATCTACCAAGCATGAGAAGCTCCTAGTTTTGTTGTCCACCATCCAGGCACCGGTGCCATCTTCATTACATGACAGACATTACACACCTGTTTCTGGCCAGACAATTTCCAGGCACTTATCATAAGGAAATTTGGTGTCATGGTGCCCATTATATGTCCTGCTATTGACAGCCAGCCATCATTTCCTTTATTTGCAGTGGTGCTGTGTCTGAAAAATCTAGTTTCTGTTTGGGATCTGAAGAAAGTTGGATTAGAATATGGAGGTTGTGTGGTGAGACCTTCAATCCATCTTGTGGTCATGTGTGTTGCTTCTCACAATAGGACTTCTAACTAGCATTTTTCATCAGGATAATGCTTACCCACACACAGCGAGGGTTTCCCAGGAATGTCTCTACCAGATTGTAACACTTCCTCAGCCTGCCTGGTGACCAGATTTATCACCCATCGAGCATTTATGGGTCTAGCTGGGATGCCAGCATTGGCAAGTTATGAGTGTGCAGGATCTACAAGCCCAGCTGAAACATCTGTGGGCACAGGATATCAGACAGAACCTATGGTGCCTTGTGAAAGTATTCGATCTACAAGCCCAGCTGAAACATCTGTGGGCACAGGATATCAGACTGTCACGTACCGTGTGGTTATCGTGACACGTGTTCCATGTTGCTCATGTTTGTGCCCTGGTATTCCGGATTTGGTTGTATGCTGGTTGCCAGGGGCAACGTGTATATTGGTGGTGTCTCGGTTGTTCTCCGTGACATGGCTTCCATGTTGCTCATGTTTGTGTCCTGGCATTCTGGCTGTGGTAGTAGGCCGTGGTTGCCAGGGGCAACGTGTAGTTTTGGTTGCTGGTATGTTCCCTTATTGCATACTTCCCTCCTTCCCTGTCTGGTTCTCATGGGGTTAACATATTGACCTGGGTGTGGTCACTAGGTGCTTTTATTCTGTTGTTGCTAGCCTGGTGGGTTAACTGCTGGAGCTATGCACCTTTCCTGGGATTCCATCTGCCCAGTCCTTGTGGCCACTTAATATGTCATCGAGGTCTTCCCATCCCCTTCCCTTTTCCTGGTTATGTGGTATGTGGTTTATGTACGGGTGGGTGTTTGGTCTGTGACTGCCATGTGTCTTCTGACATGGAGTCCAGACATTTCCTGTATGTATGTGCCTTCGGTGAGAGGGCTCCAGGGTTCCCCGGAGGGGGAACAGCGATACTGTGAGTTGTTGCCGGTGAGCTGTTTCCTGGGTTTGTTGTGTGTACTGAGTCCTGTTAGGTGTTCGGGTTCCAGTACATGTGCCTGGGCTCAGTCTTTGGTGTATGGACTGCTGGTGCTTCTATCAGCAGTATCAGCAGGTAAGTTGCCAGGTGCACCGGGCCCATCCTGGAGGTGCAGCCAGTGAGTTCTGGATAAGTGCATCCCTACCATCTGGGGCTCTGTGAAGAACGGGGCTCACTGGGTTTCTGCCCTCTGGGTTTGGTTTCTGGTGTTTCCGGTGCACTTGGTTCAGTGGTTTTCCTTGCCACTGGCTTCTTGCCTGCTGATCGGTTTTCATCTCACTGTAGTGTATCGGTGTATGCTCGGTGTGGAGTTTCCCCTCCCACACCGTAGCAGCGTGACACAGACAGAACCTACAGTGCCTTGCGAAAGTATTCGCCCCCTCGAACTTTTCAACCTTTTGCCACATTTCAGGCTTCAAACAAAAAGATATAACATTTTAAAATTTTGGTGAAGAATCAACAACAAGTGGGTCACAATTGTGAAGTGGAACGAAATTTATTGGATCATTTCAACTTTTTTTGTAATAATAAAACTGAAACCTTTTGCTGCGCTTACAGCTGTAAGTAACTTGGGGTATGTCTCTATCAGTTTTGCACATCTAGAGACTGAAATTGACTTGCCCATTCTTCCTTGCAAAACAGCTCAAGCTCTTTGACCAGAATGGTCCTGTATTTGGCTCCATCCATCTTCCCATCAATTTTAACCATCTTCCCTGTCCCTGCTGATGAAAAGCAGGCCCAAACCATGATGCTGCCACCACCATGTTTGACAGTGGGGATGGCGTGTTCAGGGTGATGAGCTGTGTTGCTTTTACGCCAAACATATCGTTTTGCATTGCTTCCAAAAAGTTGGATTTTGGTTTCATCTGACCAGAGCACCTTCTTCCACATGTTTGGTGTGTCTCCCAGGTGGCTTGTGGCAAACTGTAAACGAGACATTTTATGGATATCTTTGAGAAATGGCTTTCTTCTTGCCACTCTTCCATAAAGGCCAGATTTGTGAAGTGTTGTACTGAATGTTGTCCTATGGACAGACTCTGCCACCTCAGCTGTAGATCTCTGCAGTTCATCCAGAGTGATCATGGGCCTCTTGGCTGCATCTCTGATCAGTCTTCTCTTGTTTGAGATGAAAGTTTAGAGGGACGGCCAGGTCTTGGTAGATTTGCAGTGGTCGGATACTCCTTCCATTTCAATATGATCGCTTGCACAGTGCTCCTTGGGATGTTTAAAGCTTGGGAAATTTTTTGGTATCCAAAACCGGCTTTAAACTTCTCCACAACAGTATCACGGACCTGCCTGGTGTGTTCCTTGGTCTTCATGATGCTCTCTGTGCTTTAAACAGAACCCTGAGACTATCACAGAGCAGGTTCATTTATACGGAGACTTGATTACACACAGGTGGATTCTATTTATCTTCATCAGTCATTTAGGACAACATTGGATCATTCAGAGATCCTCAATGAACTTCTGGAGTGAGTTTTCTGAACTGAAAGTAAATGGGCCGAATAATTTTGCACGCCCCACTTTTCAGCTTTGTTATTAGAAACAAAGTTTAAATGATCCAATAAATTTCGTTCCACTTCACAATTGTGACCCACTTGTTGTTGATTCTTCACCAAAAATTTAAAATGATATATCTTTTTGTTTGAAGCCTGAAATGTGTCAAAAGGTTGAAAAGTTCCAGGGTGCCAAATACTTTCGCAAGGCACTGTATATGCCTCCATGTCCAACCATATCTCATCTTATATCCAGGCTAGAGGTGACCCTACAGGGCACTAGAGCATCCTTAGAATTGCACAGCTTTCTCCAAAATATTTATCCTTTCACTCTAATATTGTAATTACTTACATATATCATCATTACAATAACACATAGAAAGTTTCATTTCATTCCAACAACTCCTTCTTGGTGCATTATTTTTTGTTAATGACTGTATACAATATTTATGAACAAATTAACGCATAATTTAGATCTCATTTTGATAAAAAAAGATCAATGGTGGACATTGACTTTAAATGTGAACTCGTTCAGTTCCTAAAGAGTTATATGGAGTTATAAAAAGGTGACATTGGTATCAGTGCATGAGCATAGCCTAATAATGATTCTTGAAATTAAAAGGCCATGGTGCTTTGATTCTGTGTGAATATTTTTAACTGATAATCTTCAATATAGTGTTTGAAGTAAAGCTCTATATAAATGAATTACATGTCAGAAAATGACTTGGACTGGATTTCCCCTTTAAATGTCACTTGAGTGTTTCTCTTTTTCAGAATAATACTACACTCTTATTCCCTCTTAGCTCAGTTGAATCCCTTGATGTCCCACAGACCTGTATTTGTATATGTGTCCTTGAAACATCAAGGCATTCAATCTATTTCATCTTGTCCTTCTAATGGTTCTTAATGAGATGAGCTGTTTTGTTATATTATAAGAAGGGCATTACATGGTACTTCAGAGGCATAAAAGGGTGGCCATGCATCGCAAGTAGAACATGTCTCACTGTGCTAGCTCTGGAAAGGTCATTTGAAACTTAGAAACAAGTGCCTCCTCTAATGGTTATGTTCGTATATTTGTGCACCTGCACCTCTTTTCAGTGAAGCAAATAATAGATGGAGGAAATATAGAGCAATCTACGTATGAGATGGGTTATCATTACTGAGAATTGTTGGTTCATACTTATTATATCCTAGTAACAAAAGTTCCCTCTAGTTGCCACTGAATATAACCAGCATGTCTATTAAGTCAGTCTATAAGCTCTGAGTTGTTCGAACCCATATAGTTCAGCTGCCACTGATCTGGTATTGATGACCTATCCTGAGGACATGTTGTCAATAAGTAAGTTCTAGAAAACCTGTTTAATAATTTAGTCAGCACATATTTAAATGTATGAAAAAAATCACATTAAAGGCCAACATATTTTATTGCATCTACAGTGCTGGCCAAAAGTATTGTCACCCCTGCAATTCTGTCAGATAATACTCAATTTCTTCCAGAAAATGATTGCAATCACAAATGCTTTGGTAATAATATCTTCATTTAATTTGTCTTCAATGGAAAACCACAAAAAGAATTGTCAATAAGCCAAATTGGATATAATTCCACACCAAACATAAAAAAGGGGGTGGACAAAATTATTGGCACCCTTTGAAAAATCATGTGATGCTTCTCTAATTTGTGTAATTAACAGCACCTGTTACTTACCTGTGGCACATAACAGGTGGTGGCAATAACTAAATCACACTTGCAGCCAGTTGAAATGGATTAAAGTTGACTCAACCTCTGTCCTGTGTCCTTGTGTGTACCACATTGAGCATGGAGAAAAGAAAGAAGACCAAAGAACTGTCTGAGGACTTGAGAAGCAAAATTGTGAGGAAGCATGAGCAATCTCAAGGCTACAAGTCCATCTCCAAAGACCTGACTGTTCCTGTGTCTACCGTGCGCAGTGTCATCAAGAAGTTTAAAGCCCATGGCACTGTGGCTAACCTCCCTAGATGTGGACGGAAAAGAAAAATTGATGAGAGATTTCAACTAAAGATTGTGTGGATGGTGGCTAAAGAACCTCGACTAACATCCAAACAAGTTCTAGCTGCCCTACAGTCCGAGGGTACAACAGTGTCAACCCGTACTATCCGTCGTCGTCTGAATGAAAAGGGACTCTATGGTAGGATACCCAGGAAGACCCCACTTCTGACCCGAAGACGTGAAAAAGCCAGGCTGCAGTTTGCCAAAACTTACCTGAGAAAGCCAAAAACTTTTTGGAAGAATGTTCTCTGGTCAGATGAGACAAAAGTAGAGCTTTTTGGGAAAAGGCATCAACATAGAGTTTACAGGAAAAAAAAGAGGCCTTCAAAGAAAAGAACACGGTCCCTACAGTCAAACATGGCGGAGGTTCCCTGATGTTTTGGGGTTGCTTTGCTGCCTCTGGCACTGGACTGCTTGACCATGTGCATGGCATTATGAAGTCTGAAGACTACCAACAAATTTTGCAGCATAATGTAGGGCCCAGTGTGAGAAAGCTGGGTCTCCCTCAGAGGTCATGGGTCTTCCAGCAGGACAATGACCCAAAACACACTTCAAAAAGCACTAGAAAATGGTTTGAAAGAAAGCACTGGAGACTTCTAAAGTGGTCAGCAATGAGTCCAGACCTGAATCCCATAGAACACCTGTGGAGAGATCTCAAAATGGCAGTTTGGAGAAGGCACCCTTCAAATCTCAGGGACCTGGAGCAATTTGCCAAAGAAGAATGGTCTAAAATTCCAGCAGAGCATTGTAAGAAACTCATTGATGGTTACCGGAAGCGGTTGTTCGCAGTTATTTTGTCTAAAGGTTGTGCTACCAAGTATTAGGCTGAGGGTGCCAATACTTTTGTCCGGCACATTTTTGGAGTTTTGTGTAAAATGATCAATGATTTGACTTTTTTTTTCATTTTCTTTTGTGTTTTTTCATTGCAAGCAACATAAATGAAGATATTATTACCAAAGCATTTGTGATTGCAATCATTTTCTGGAAGAAATTGAGTATTATCTGACAGAATTGCAGGGGTGCCAATACTTTTGGCCAGCACTGTATATTGGTCCGAAAATACATTTATAATTATTTTTTATTAAAAATAGACCTCTTTTTCTCATGCAGCCAGCATGCATTCAGATTCACTTTGAAATCTGTCAGCCTTTCTGATGGCGTGATCTCCAGCAGTGTCCTCAAAACTGATTACATAAAACTTTTGATCAAAAGTTTTGTCCTAGTTCCTCAAGCCCATATGTGTGACTATGGAAGTGAACCAATAACGACCTGCCACCAAACTTGTGCTCCTTCACCGCCAATCTGTGCCCAGCTGTAGGTGGTCCAATGGCACTCAGCCAGTACAGAAGCATCAAACAGATTAAGGTTCTTTCACATCTGCGTTGGAAACTGTGTTTGGGGCTTCTGTGGCAGAATCAGTCAAAAAGACCAGACAAAAAAGTCCTGCATCCGGTAAAAAACACAGGATTGCGAACGGAAACTGAAAGGACTCCATTATAGTCAATGGAGTCAGTTCAGCTCTGTGCATCTTAGTTATGTGCCGGATCTTGCACTTCCGTTATTTTCATTGTTTTGCTTCTGTAACGCAGCAGAACAATGGAAATCAAGAACGATAGTGTGAAGGAGCCCTTAAAGAGAAGGGGAAGATATCTAAAAATGCACTCTATCCACTCTTGTCTCCTCATCCATGAATGCCCCCTTACACTCTTACTTTAGTGACTGATCTGTTTATTAGGTGTACACTTGACACTTTATGAACATGCATGAATATATTTTTTTTTAAATAATTCAAATATTTAAGTAATTTTCTGTGTACCTTATAGACATTCAAGAATGCACCAGATGCACAAGGAATTGACAGAGGATTAATAAATCTTCCCAGCGGGTAAATATAAAATTTATAAAATCTTGTATAGTCTGTATTTGCTAGCAGTGATCTGTTAAATATCATCTATATTTATAATAATATAATCTATTGTTTTGTCACGCTATTATTTAGAGCATACTAAAATACTAAGTACCATGTACTAAGCTCCTGCACTTGGCCATATTATGGCTCCAAACAGGCTTAGAAATATATGGAGCCATTACAGAACACTCACAGAAGTCTGTTGGGGAATCTATATGCCTCCAATTTAATACAAAGGTAACACACAAAAAGAATTTAATACGCATTGAGATCCACATGTCTATCTAGGGCATGGACCTAAAGACCGCTGGAGGAAGTTGTCTACAAAGGTCTCTAGGGCTGTGTTGCATGAGACATGGACCAAAAGGTGTGAATTGCACCACTGACTTCTATGGGTTGGTGTGCTGCTGTGCACAAGGACAAAAATATAGCCGACTGAATTAGGCATAATATAGAGCCATACAGATGCAGCATAAGGTAGCATGTGTAGTGTCTGCAGCTTTGCTCTATGGAGCTGTAGGGACTCTGTATGCCACCATAATACTCTGTGAACATGGTTTTTATGTCACAAAAAACATAAAATAAAACTACCTCTTTCTTTTTCCAGAGCTTAACTGTCCCCAACTTATTCCTTTTGATTAGAAGTCTTTGTTTATCTTACATCTGTCTTCCAACTTCATCTGCTACATTTTGCTCAGTCCTCTTTCATTATATTTTTTTTCCTTTACTTGTGGTATGCAGTACACCATTCAGGCCAAGGATATTGAACTTTTCTGACATCACAAGTGTAAAATTAACTGCATGTTCAAACTCAAACAAAACAAGCATAATCCAAGTAAAAAAAGCATATGGCCCTCAACCTTTACAATGGTTCATATGAGTAAGCAACTTTATTCCACTCTGCTCGGGTTAAAAAAATAAAAAGATATGATAAAGGGGTTGTCCTCAAAATAGGTCATCAGTATTAGCTCGTTGGGGATCCAACTCCCAGGATCCCCGGCGATGACCTGTACGAAGAGGCCGCTACACCCTATGAATGCTTAGGCCTCTTCCTAGGCCATGTGGCATCACGTTCATTGATATCAAGCACAGCCAGTATCAAATGTGCTCGGCAAGCTGCGAGGAGACTGCAGTGGTAACAAGAGCTCAGGTGACCACTGTGGCTTCCTCAAACAGCTACTCGGTGGAGGTGTCGGGAGTCGGACCCCGGAAAATCTTATACTGATAACTAGAGATGAGCGAGCATTAAAATGCTTGGGTGCTCGTTATTCGAGACTAACTTTTCCCGATGCTCGGGTGCTCGTTTAGAGTAACGAACCCCATTGAAGTCAATGGGAGACTCGAGCATTTTTGCAGGGGACCAAGGCTCTGCCTAGGGAAGGCTGGGTGAAAACCTGGAAATATCAGAAAATGATGGAAATTGTGCTCACCCAGACCAAGAAAGGCGAGGCACATACCCATCACATGTTAGGGAAGCAACCAACTAGGTGCAAAGAAAAATTGTTTAGAGAGAGGGCCTGTAGGTGGACCTTCGGAAAAATTGTTTGGAGAGAGGGCCTGTATGTGGACCTCCGGAAAAATTGTTTAGAGAGAGGGCCTGTAGGTGGACCTCCGGAAAAATTGTTTGGAGAGAGGGCCTGTAGGTGGACCTCCGGAAAAATTGTTTACAGAGAGGGCCTGTAGGTGGACCTCCGGAAAAATTGTGGTAAAAGAGTGCCAGTTGGACCTCTAAAAAATGGCGTTTTTTGGGTCAGCGTTAGGCAAAGACGACAAGGAGGAGGAGGAGTAGGAGGAGTAGAGAAGAGGAATCGGATACATAAGTAATGTTAATCTTTAGCTGCTTTCCCCCGGAGGAGATTTGAATTCCGGTGAAATCCAGGCTTTGTTCATTTTAATAAGCGTCAGCCTGTCAGCGCTGTCAGTTGACAGGCGTGTACGCTTATTGGTGATGACGCCACCAGCTGCACTGAATACCCGCTCTGACAACACGCTAGCGGCAGGGCAGGCCAGCACCTCCAAGGCATACAGCGCCAGTTCAGGCCACGTGTCCAGCTTTGAAACCCAGTAGTTGTATGGAGCAGAGTGATCGGTCCGGATGTTGGTATGGTCAGCTAGGTACTCCCTCACCATCTTTCTGTAAAGCTCACCCCTACTCTGCCTAGACTGGGGACAGGTGACAGTGTCTTGCTGGGGTGACATAAAACTGGCAAGGGCCTTGGAGAGAGCGTTCCCCTGCCAGTGCTGGACAAGCTGCCTGCTCGGCTCCTCTCCCCCGCTACTTGGCCCACAGAACCATGCCCTCTGCCACTAGCGGCGTCAGATGGGAAGGATTGTTTCAGCTTGTGCACCAGGGCCTGTTGATATTGATTCACTCTCATACTCCTTTCCTCTACAGGGATGAGAGTGGAAAGGTTCTGCTTGTACCGTGGGTCCAGGAGAGTGAACACCCAGTAATCAGTGTTTGAAAAAATGCTTCTAACGCGAGGGTCACGGGATAGGCAGCCTAACATGAAGTCTGCCATGTGCTCCAGAGTCCCAACACGCAATAATTCCCTCTCCTCACTGGCCTGACTCTCCATTTCCTCCTCCTCCTCCTCCAAGTCCTCCTCTTCAGCCCATACACGCTCAAGAATTAAGAAGGACTGAGCACTGGTACCCTCTTCTGTCTCGCCGACATTCTCCTCCTCTTCCTCCTCATCCCCCTCCTCCGATACGCGCTGAGAAACAGACCGGAGGGTGCTCTGGCTATCAAGCGACGTATCTTCCTCCACCGTCTCTTGTGACAAGCGCAAAGCATCCGACTTCATGCTGAGCAGTGAGTTTTTCAACAGGCAAAGCAGCGGGATGGTGAAGCTGATAATGGTGGCATCGCCGCTGACCATCTGTGTTGACTCCTCAAAGTTGCTCAACACCTGGCAGATATCAGAAATCCACATCCACCCCTCATTGTAGACTTGAAGAATCTGAGTGACCTGACTACCAGTTCTGGTGGAAGTTGACATCTGGCAGTCTACAATCGCTCTGCGCTGCTGGTAAACTCTGGACAGTCGGTGAGCGGGCAGTTGTAGGCGGTGCTGCGCTGCCCTGAGAGTGGCAGCATTTGTGGTCGACTTGCGGAAATGCGCACAGATGTGGCGCACCTTGGTGAGCAAATCAGACAGATTGGGGTATGTCTTGAGGAACCGCTGAACTGTTAGATTGAACACGTAGGCCAGGCATGGCACATGTGTCAGTCTGCCGAGTTGCAGAGCCACCACCAGGTTACGTCCGTTGTCACACACAACCATGCCTGGCTTGAGGTTCAGCGGTGCCAGCCACAGATCGGTCTGTGCCGTGATGCCCTGTAACAGACTCGGTCCCAGCCTCCACCAAGTTAACCCAATGTGCCGTCAGTGAGATATAGTGTCCCTGCCCGGCAGCACTTGTCCACGTGTCCGTGGTTAGGCGGACCTTCTCAGAAACAGCGTTGGTCAGGGCACGGATGATGTTCTGTGACACGTGCTGGTGTAGGGATGGGACGTCACATCGGGAAAAATACATTGTCATCATCATCACCCACAGACTGCGACAGTTGGAAAATTTGGGCATCGGGAAAGAGGTCAGCAGCAACCTGAGAAATGGTTTGTGACTCTGGGAAGGGTACAGAAAACAGTTCCTGAGAGTATGCCGGATCGCATTCCAAATTTTCCTGGGAGGGGGCAGACTGGGGGGAAGGAGGTTGAGGTGGAGGAGCCAGAGGAGTGCTAACTTGGGTAACGTGGGTGGATTGCATGGAAGACTGACTGGTGGACAAATTACTTGAAGCATTGTCCGCAATCCACGACATCAGCTGTTCGCACTGTTGTGGTTTCAACAGTCCTCTACCACGTGTCCCTGTAAGTTGAGACACGAAGCTAGGGAGTGTAGCTCTGGCCCACGTCACGCCCACGCCCTCGACCCTTAGCCCTGGGGTTCAACATTTTCTGTATTATAGTGTATTATATGTACAAAAAAAAATGGGCCTGCTGTACTGAAACCCACAAACTTGTTCAATCTGAACAAGAAAATATATAGGTGGATAAGTTAGAGCAAAATTACGTATGTTATTACGTACCGTGCAGTATGGAGCAATTACACTGAAACTATTAGATTAGGCAGACTTGGTCTGCTTAGGTGCAACCCAGACAAATGTCGCACAGAGATTTTTGTAATGTAGCTGTATCAGTGACAGCAAAAGACCTTTTTTAATTACGGATTGTGCTTTGTATATAGGTGGATAAGTTAGAGCAAAATTACTTATGTTATTAAGTTATTAAGTTCAGCTGTCCACTCACCACAAACCACACTTTTTTTTAAAAATTTTTTTTTTATATATATATATATTTTTTTTTAACGTGACCTGCAGAAACTATCAGAGAGCAAACTCAGCCCCTGCTGACTGTGGCTATTTTGACTGCAACCCAGACAAATGTCGCACAGAGATTTTTCTAATGTAGCTGTATCAGTGAAAGCAAAAGACCGTATTTGATTATGTGACGTACAGTATGGGTCACCTGGACAGAAAATTAGGATTGTGGTTTGTGGTGAGTGGACAGCTGAACTGTGACACACAGAATGGTTCCACACAGCTGTATGAAATGGATTTGTATCACTGAGATAAAACAATAAAAAAAAAAAAAATTGTTCTATATGGCGATAGCTGCACTACTAGTGCCAGCCAGCCCAGCCAGGAGACAAAAAAATTGTCTTGTAGCCCTTAGAAGGGCTGTTGGGTTCTTTCAATATCACTCCTGCCTAACAGAGAACTAAATCAAGGCCCTAACACTTTCCCTGAAACGCAGCAGATCTGTCCCTAACCACATCCAGACAGCATCTGAGCCGAGCACCGCGGGCAGTCACTAGTATATTCCAGGGTCACCTGATCAGGCCAGCCAACCCCTGCTATCGACATGTAAGGGCCCCACGTGATGCTGGGTGTACCGCAGAGTCTCCTGGCTAGTGATTGGCTGAGTTTATGGGCGCCAAAAATTCAAAATGCGGGAGATGCCATTTCCTCGAGCATGGCGAGATACTCGTCCGAGCAGCGAGCACTTACGAGTACCGTAATACTCGAACGAGCACCAAGCTCGGACGAGCATGCTCGCTCATCTCTACTGATAACCTATCCTGACGATAGGTTATTAATATGTATATCTTGGAGAACCTCTTTAACTATATCAATGCAACAAAAAAAAATTCTCACTAGTGTTATTTTTACCCTTTATATGCTTCTTTAAACACCCCTCTGCAGCTCTGGTCTTGGCACTTTCTGGGGGGGGAGCAGGGTGGCTGCTGATCCAATGTGAACATCTGCATCTCCCAAGATTGCATCACAATCAGCTCTTTCTAACCCTGGCCCCCAGTGGCCAATAACTGTGTTTGCCTATCTTTCTCTTCTGCACAGAAAACAGTTTCTCACACACAGCCCCAGCAAGTCCACTAATAAATAGCACTGTTGTATACAATGCCCCTAATTTCTTTCACTGTCTAAACAGAGAGAGATACAGTGCTGGCCAAAAGTATTGGCACCCCTGCAATTCTGTCAGATAATACTCAATTTCTTCCAGAAAATGATTGCAATCACAAATGCTTTGGTAATAATATCTTCATTTAATTTGTCTTCAATGGAAAACCACAAAAAGAATTGTCAAAAAGCCAAATTGGATATAATTCCACACCAAACATAAAAAAGGGGGTGGACAAAAGTATTGGCACCCTTTGAAAAATCATGTGATGCTTCTCTAATTTGTGTAATTAACAGCACCTGTTACTTACCTGTGGCACATAACAGGTGGTGGCAATAACTAAATCACACTTGCAGCCAGTTGAAATGGATTAAAGTTGACTCAACCTCTGTCCTGTGTCCTTGTGTGTACCACATTGAGCATGGAGAAAAGAAAGAAGACCAAAGAACTGTCTGAGGACTTGAGAAGCAAAATTGTGAGGAAGCATGAGCAATCTCAAGGCTACAAGTCCATCTCCAAAGACCTGAATGTTCCTGTGTCTACCGTGCGCAGTGTCATCAAGAAGTTTAAAGCCCATGGCACTGTGGCTAACCTCCCTAGATGTGGACGGAAAAGAAAAATTGATGAGAGATTTCAACTAAAGATTGTGTGGATGGTGGCTAAAGAACCTCGACTAACATCCAAACAAGTTCTAGCTGCCCTGCAGTCCGAGGGTACAACAGTGTCAACCCGTACTATCCGTCGGCGTCTGAATGAAAAGGGACTCTATGGTAGGATAGAATTGCAGGGGTGCCAATACTTTTGGCCAGCACTGTATAGTATGGATGAATGAATGAAAAGTGTCTGGGCCACTTCACAATGAGGTCAGTCTGCCGGTACTGAAAGGAGGAAGGAAGGAGGGAAGCTATTGAGCATATCTGTCCACCACTGAATGCAGAAGAAGGTGGATCAGAATTTGAGCCACAAGAGAAACAAATGGCAGTGCTGCAAGAGAGGAAAATTTAATGAACATAAAAAAGCTTAAAGGGAACCTGTAATCAACTTTATGCTGACCTCACTGAGGGCAGCATAAAATAGTGACAGAAATGCTGATTTCAGCAGTATGTCACTCATGAGCTAAAAGTAAGTGGTTGCCGAGAACCAGCATCATAATCATTGCAGCACAGGCCTTGAAAAGAGTCAAATCTGCTTGAGAAGAGTCATGGTTAGTCATGAATTCCTGCTCTCCCTGCCCATCCGCTGATGACTGACAGTCTTCTACCTAGTTTTCTCTCTTTCTCTCTAGGAGAGAACTGCCAATCATTAGCAGATGGGTGGGGAGAGCAGGAGATTATGAATAACCATGACTCTTCTCAGGTAGATTTGACTCTTTTCAAGGTCCGGGCTGCAATGATTATGATGCGGGTTCTCGGCAACCACTTACTTTTAGCTCATGAGTGACACACCACTGAAATCAGCATTTCTGTCACTATTTTGTGCTGCCCTCAGTGAGGTCAGCATAAAGTTGATGACAGGTTCCCTTTAAAGGAAATCTGTCACCAGGAAAAATGCTATTGAAGTAAAGCCGTGGCCTAATAGCACTTACTACCTTATTTCCAGATGTTCCTTTGTTTCAGCAATAGGTGTTTTCTATCTTCTGAAAATCCAGTTTATTTGGTATGCAAATGAGCCAGTAAGGTGCCCAGAGGGGTGTCACTCTTGCAGGAAGGAGCCCAGGCACGCCTCCTGCTAGTGCCCTAACCCGCCCTGATGCTGGGAGCAGGGAAAAAGGGGGCAGAGTTATGGCGTGCCTGGGCTTCTTCCTGCAAGAGTGACGCCTCTCTGGGCACCTTACTAGCTCATTTGCATACCCAATAAACTGCATTTTTAGAAGATAGAAAACATCTATTGCTGAAACAAAGGCACATCTGGAAATAAGGTACTAAGTGCTATTAGGCCATGGCTTTACTTCAATAGCGATTATCCTGGTGACAGATTTCCTTTAATATTCTTATTGCATTTATATTGCCTTACTCATTACATAGTAATATTTAAGTTAATGACCTTGCATATATAGTACTACTATTATTATTGTCCATTTTTAAGTTTTACAGGGCAGATAAGAGAAGATATTCACCAATGGACTGGAGGCTCATCTGCAGCAGCCTGTAATTCTGGGATGGACTTTAATACAATATTGGAACCATTAACACCATCAAAGATGTATCAGAATTGTGGCAATACAGAGGAAAACATCCTCAAAAGCCAGACACAGAACATAATTGATCAATGTTTTGATGTACCCCACCCTTTACCAAGGACACAATATGGCAAGCATTCCCAAAATGTAACATGTGATGATAACTTCAGTACCAAAGGTTCTGCCGCAGAAAGAAAGATGAATAGTGGACATCGACCATTAGGACAAACCAAATCCACTCCCTTTGAACTGCACCAACAGAGACAGTCCTGTATACTGGCAAATACTTTAAAAGAGGCAGATATGTACCAGGATGAATTCAATGTTTTATCTCTCATGAAGCAGGGACCCAATTTGACAGGCTCCTTAGGCAATATAAATACTGTTCATAGCAATCATGTATATATTCGTTTGACTGAAGACCCTTATTTTTCACCAACTCTATCTTCTGACCCTGGCTCACCAAAATTTGCGAATTTTTGTTTAGAGGCTATTTGTCCTGAATTGACTAATTCACAAGTCAGCGGTGGGCAGAATGCTGGCTCACTATTGTCTGAATCACATCATTTGGGCCACATGAATGAGCCTTCCATACAAGGACCACTGGAAGGGGCTGATGTTCCTCAGTTCAGCAACCTAAATGGCAAGAGTAAGTATCAGCAGGTCAGTAAGCTTATGCTTACTTTTGATTAGTATAAAACACCAATGGATATTATGTCTATAGAAATAATCTACATACAATTTCATTTCCTATGCTCTGTTCACATCTGTGTCGGCTCTTTCTTTTGTTCTGCTTTGTCATAGGAGCAGAACGAGTGTCGGACTGGCCAACCAGAGTACCAGTAGACCCAGGCTCTGATACCATAGTGGGCCCCAAAGGTCCAGGGCAAAAAAAAAATCACATTTGGTGCTGCAGTTGGAACCAATCACTTGCTAATAGGGTCCTTTTTCTTTGAATCAAAACCTATTGGACTTTATTGATAATATGGGGGTTGAGCCCTGAGAATAATTTCCTCTTGTGGGCCCAAGAAAACACAGTCCGACACTGAGTAGAACCGACATAATGAAAGTGCTGGATCCTGACAAAATGGACATCGACAGTAACAGACAAAACCCTTTGACTTATTATTTTGTCTGGAATTTTTGACTGATTCCTTGTAGAGCCTCCAACGTAGATGTGAACACATCCTTATCCAGAACCTGTATTATGCCCAAAACTGCATTCACAGGGTTGCATGCAAAATTGTAACTATAGTGCCACTTAAAGGGCATCTGTTGGCAGATTTGTACCTATGAAACTGGCTAACATGTTGCATGTGCGCTTGGCAACTGATGGCATTTGTGTTGGTCCCATGTTCATATGTACCCGCATTGCTGAGAACCAGAGGCGTAGCTAGAGGTTCAGCACAGGGGGGGCGAAACATACTTGAGTGGGCCCCCCACTTGGCTTCCCAAACGCACGTTTCCAACTTCACAGGCACATACTACTAGTTGTGGTTATAATATTGTATTAGAAAGATGACTATATAAACTGCTAGATCATCTATGCTGTTAAGTACAGTACAAGAGACTTTCCACATACCCTACTCTAAATACTCTACCACATAATGCAGTGAAATATAGGAGTAATAGGAGTAAAAAACAAGAGGACTCCTATGTTAAAGGAAACCTGTCCACAGTTTTTACATCACTAAACTAACAGTCCCCTGCCCCCATCAGACCTCAGATCATCAGAATGTGCCCCCCATCAGACCTCAGATCAGTGTATTGTGCCCCACCAGACCTCAGATCAGCGTATTGTGCCCCATCAGACCTCAGATCAGCAGAATATGCCCCCATCAGACCTCACATCAGCCTACTGTGCCCCCATCAGACCTCAGATCAGCGTATTGTGCCCCATCAGACCTCACATCAGCCTACTGTGCCCCCATCAGACCTCACATCAGCGTATTGTGCCCCATTAGACCTCAGATCAGCGTATTGTACCCCATCAGACCTCAGATCAGCAGAATGTGCCCCCATTAGTCCTCACATCAGCCTACTGTGCCCCCATCAGACCTCAGATCAGCGTATTGTGCCCCCATCAGACCTCCGATCAACAGAATGTGCCCCCATCAGACCTCAGATCAGCGTATTGTGCCACATCAGACCTCAGATCAGCATATTGTGCCCCCATCAGATCTCAGATCAGCAGAATGTGCCCCCATCAGACCTCAGATCAGCGTATTGTGCCCCATCAGACCTCAGATCAGCGTACTGTGCCCCCATCAGACCTCAGATCAGCGTACTGTGCCCCCATCAGACCTCAGATCAGCGTATTGTGCCCCATCAGACCTCAGATCAGCGTATTGTGCCCAATCAGACCTCAGATCAGCGTACTGTGCCCCCATCAGACCTCAGATCAGCGTATTGTGCCCCCCACCAGACCTCAGATCAGCGTATTGTGCCCCCATCAGACCTCAGATCAGCGTATTGTGCCCCCCCATCAGACCTCACATCAGCGTATTGTGCCCCCATCAGACCTCAGATCAGCTTAATGTGCTCCCATCAGACCTCATATCAGCCTACTGTGCCCCTATCAGACCTCAGATCAGCGTATTGTGCCCCATCAGACCTCAGATCAGCGTATTGTGCCCCCATCAGACCTCAGATCAGCAGACTGTGCCCCCATCAGACCTCATATCAGCAGACTGTGCCCCCATCAGACCTCATATCAGCAGACTGTGCCCCCATCAGACCTCATATCAGCAGACTGTGCCCCCATCAGACCTCATATCAGCATACTGTGCCCCTATCAGACCTCAGATCAGCGTATTGTGCCCCCATCAGACCTCAGATCAGCAGACTGTGCCCCCATCAGACCTCATATCAGCCTACTGTGCCCCTATCAGACCTCAGATCATCGTATTGTGCCCCCATCAGACCTCAGATCAGCAGACTGTGCCCCCATCAGACCTCATATCAGCCTACTGTGCCCCTATCAGACCTCAGATCAGCGTATTGTGCCCCCATCAGACCTCAGATCAGCAGACTGTGCCCCCATCAGACCTCATATCAGCAGACTGTGCCCCCATCAGACCTCATATCAGCAGACTGTGCCCCCATCAGACCTCATATCAGCCTACTGTGCCCCTATCAGACCTCAGATCAGCATATTGTGCCCCCATCAGACCTCATATCAGCAGACTGTGCCCCCATCAGACCTCATATCAGCCTACTGTGCCCCTATCAGACCTCAGATCAGCGTATTGTGCCCCCATTAGACCTCAGATCAGCAGACTGTGCCCCCATCAGACCTCATATCAGCAGACTGTGCCCCCATCAGACCTCATATCAGCAGACTGTGCCCCCATCAGACCTCATATCAGCAGACTGTGCCCCCATCAGACCTCATATCAGCCTACTGTGCCCCTATCAGACCTCAGATCAGCCCACCCAGCCACATAGGATTAAAATAAAAAACTTTACTTACCTGTTCTGCGCTGCGGCTGCCCTCCGGTCCGCGCTCCGCTCTCTTCCCTGGCCCGCGCACACTATGACCTGACGCTGCGTGCAGCGTCAGGTCATAGTGCACGCCGCCAGGGAAGAGAGCAGAGCGCAGACCAGAGGGCAGCCGCAGCGCAGAACAGGTAAGTAAAGTTTTTTATTTTAATCCTATGTGGCTGGGTGGGCTGATCTGAGGTCTGATGGGGGTCCCTAAATACAAGTGAGCGCTTCCATAATGGAAGTGCTCACTTGTATTCGCCTGATAGAAGGCAAGGTCATCCTTGCTGGGGCCCCCCTGAGTCACTGGGCCCGGAGCCGTCGCCCCCCCTGCCCCCCCGGTAGCTACGCCACTGCTGAGAACAATTATGTTTTAGCATATGCAAATGAGCCTCTAGGAGCAATAGGGGTGTTGTTTTTACATCTAGAGCAGTAATGGCGAGACGTTTACAGACTGAGTGCCCAAACTGTAACCCAAAACCCACTTATTTATCGCAAAGTGCCAACACGGCAATTTAACCTGAATACCAATATACTATACCTTCCATGTACTTTATCATTTAGCTATAATAGCCTGCCTACATTCAATGCACTGCCTGAACTGTTCATAGCACACCCTGCACTGATGAATGGCAGGAAAAGTCTAAGGCATATTCCTACACCTTAGACTTTTTCCAGGGCATGGGTGCCCACAGAGTGAGCTCTGAGTGCCACCTCTGGCACCGGTGCCATAGGTTCGCCACCACTGAACTAGAAGCTCTGCTCTCTCTGCAACTGTTGAGCCCTCTGCACTTTGATTGACAGGAAGTTGATTGACAGGAGTTATTTTTTTACTGCCTGGCTCTGTCAATTAAAGTGGGCAGGGTGCGGCCCCAGTTGCTCTTAGAAGCTCATTTGGCAACAAGTCAGCCAGTACAAATCAGCTGACAGATGCCTGGCTAAACACAAGATAAAAACTGTCTGATCCTGCCAGTTTCAGAAGAATAAATCCACAATCTCATGTGTATGGGGGCCTCCTGACTGTCCCTGGGCGGCAGGTGTCAAGGAAAGAGAACTCCTTTCTTCATGCAAGATATACGGCATGTCAGATGCAAAATTGCCTGGCAGTGGTTTATTGTCCTCTCTCCTTTGAAATAAATATGTATGCTTGGCTCCGTTTATAGTGGAATTGGGTTGGAAATACCTGTTGGTCCAATGAGCATCCAGCAAACAGCTGGTGTGTGGCCAGCTTCATATATGATATAGCTCAGTATGGTATTTATACAAGATAAGTACAGAATGTATTTCCAAATTCTGATGCAGATTTTATCTACCTGTTATCTGTGAAATGGTGTTCAGAGGTGAACAAAGGTTTTAGAAATCGGATATTCTAGAGAAATGTCTCTATACAAGTTTAATAGTAATTTTTCAAGAAGAATTTCATGCACATCGTTGTCAGAGCACTACAGTAGTAGTTTTCATATTCTTTAGGGCTCCTGCACACGACCATATCTGTTTTTGTGGTCCGCAAATCGATGCTGATACTGCCCGAGAGTCTATCATAATTTTTTTTCTCCTGCAGAAAAGTCCTATGCATGTCCGCAAAACGTCCAAGAATAGGACATGCTCTGTTCTTTTTTACAGGGCCACAGAACGGACTTACGGATGGGAATGCAGTCCGAATTTTTTGTGGCCCCATTGAGATGAATGGGTCCGCATCTGATCCGCAAAAAATGCCGATCGGATGTAGACCAAAACTACAGCAGTGTTCATAAGCCCTTAAAGGTAATCAGTCACCAGACACAAAGTACCAACAGAGATCCTAGCTCTGCGTCATATATTGTTTTGTAGCAGTAGCTTTCTTAAACTGCTTATCAGTCGCAACCAGAGTTTTTATATTCATAAATGGCTGCCCCATCGCCATTATGTCACCAATTTGCATCTTCCTCCTAAAGCCTCATTCACACGTCAGTGCTCGGTCATTGATTTCTATAAGTGATTGTGAGCCAAAACCAGGAGTGAAGCCTACAAACAGATCAGGTATAAGGGAAAGATCTGCACCTGTTTTTTCTTCAGAGCAGCACTTAGCTTTGGCTCAAAATCACTGACCGAACACTGACTGTGTGAATAAAGGACTATACTGTGCATAGGGAGAAAGCTTTTAATCAGTGGCTATTTGGCGGGAGAGTTGGCAGCTCATGAATAGCGGGGAATCCTGAGTGTCCCAGTAGAACTGATAAACAGAGATTTTATGAAAACTACTAAGGGTCCAGCCACACGGTCAGGTTTCTTGATGCGGTTTTTGGAAGTCCAAATCAGGAGTGGACCATAAAAGGAGAAAAAGCATAAAGGACAAATACGACTTCTCCTCTGTCTTGAATGCACTCCTAGTTTTGGTTTCCAAAACTGCATAAGGAAACCTGACCATGTGGCCGTGCCATAACTAAAAAAGTAAGTGACACAACACTGCAGAATTCATGGTGTAAATGTGGCAGGTCTGGAGCAGATTTCCCTCTCTGCACTGCAAAGGGTGAAATCTGCAGAATAAATTGACATGCTGCGGATTTAAAATGTGTCCACTTTGCTGGAACCGTAATACACATACAAATCCGTGATGGAAACTGCACAGCATATACCGTATGCCATGTGTGACTATACTGTGTATATGCCATACGTGAATCAGTTTTATTTGCTTTATATGTTTTGCATTATCACAAGTAGAAAATAAGCAGAAAAACTGTTTTCCTACAAGAGTGCAAAATGTCTTCAGCAAATTTCTTTCTTGAGTGGAGACAAGCAGAGGAGCACACCCAGATATGCTACAACGAACAAGTAATGTCTGTGGTCTAGTGACTTTTAGTTCAGTCTCATGGCTAACAAAGCACCCATAAGGGCTCTTTCACACAAGCGGATGCCGTCCGTGGAATCCGCTGCATGACAGAGAGCCAAGCCCCAATCAGGACAGCAGAGGCATGGAGCATTAACATGATTGATAATGCTCCGTGTCTCTGCTGTCCTGACTGGGGCTTGGCTCTCTATCACGCAGTGGATTCCACAAACGGCATTTGCTCGTGTGAAAGAGCCCTAAAAGTGAGCGTTGCCTCCTGTTCTAAATTTACCTGCTTGCCGCAGCAATTGTAGTGGTGAGCAGGTGTAATTACAAGTATGGCGTCCCCATTCACTTTTATGGGACGGGTCTTTATGTTCAAGTGAATACTACAGAGTCGTCCCTTATAAGTGAATGTAGACGCCATACATGTAATTACACTGCTCACCACTGCAATTGCTCTAGCGAGCAAGTAAACAGAGAAGAGAAGGCAGCGCTCTGAGCACCGCCCTCTCTTCAAACAACTGATTGGCAAGGGTGCCAGTAGTTGGGCCCCACCGCTGTGTAAGGGATGATCATTGTGTACATGATGAATTATATTCAGCTGCACCCTATTTCCATTATTCCCACTACAGGTGATGATAGTCCCCCTCCATTGCCAGAACGTACACCGGAGTCCTTCATAGTTCCTGATGAGCACAGTGAGCAATGCATAGGTACTATTCGTTATTTAAAAACTTTAAAAATGTCTGTACATGAAAATTTTCTAATACTATTTGTCCATCAATTTTTACAAATTACCTATAAGGCAACAGGAAATTACAACTATATGTACATTTCTTCTCACATACACATAGTTGTATGCCTCTTTCCCAGTTTAGGAAATGATACCATTAAAACATAAAATACTACTTTTAAGGGCTTAGAGGAGTATTCCCAACTCAAACATTTATGGTTTCTCCACAGGTCCCTTCACTCGCATTCTACCTGGTGAGAGTGAATGGAGACATACCATACTAGAATGGAGAGCGCTGTATACATGCCCGGCCACCTTGACATTCACTCTTTGCCTGGATGTGATGGCCAGCAGCCAACTCACCAGGTTTGAAGGGGTTGAGGAACAGCTGTTCTTAACATAGGTGTGGGTCACAGAGGTAGTACCTGAATCTATCAGACATTTATGGCAATAAAACTCCCCGATGGTTCTGTTATAGCTTATCTATGTTTGCATACACACATGTGGACAGAATTGTTGGTACCCTTCCGTTAAAGTAAGAAAAACCTACAATGGTCACCAAAATAACTTAAAAGTAATAACGAAAGTAATGATAAATAAAAATTTACTAAAAAGTAGCTAATAAAAATCAAACATTGTTTTCCAATTGTGGTTCAACACAATTCTAAAGTGGCCTTCTATGAGCCCTGATTTAAATCCTATTGAACATCTGTGGAAGGTGTTGAATGTCACAAACCAGTGGGTGTGAACTCATTGTGTCAGGGGACCAACCTCCTCTAAGAGCATTGTCTAAGTGAACCCCTCATTCTTCGCATTACCCCTGAAGGTGGGGATAGACTTTTCCAAGAGGAACACCAGGCCGCTACCTCTTGAGGAGGATTGGCACACGAGGCAGCTGGTCCAGGCAGACCAGTGCAAGGTACCAAACGTACAGTCATTGTCAGCAGGCCGTGTCGTAACCAGGAGCAACAGTGCAGGACCGAATCAATCAAGCAATGGGTCAGGGCAGACGGCACAGGTACAGGTCAGGCGAGTGAGTATGCGAACACCAACAATCCAGAACCTCTGTTACACTGAAACGTGCAGTCTGGAAAAGGCACCCTTCAAAGCTGAGGCAGCTGGAACAGTTTGCTCACGAGGAGTGGGCCAAAATACCTTTGGACAGGTGCAGAAGTTACAGAAATCACTTGACTGCTGTGATTGCCTCAAAATGAAGTGCAATAATTATTAAGTTAAGACTACCATCATTTTTGTCCAGGCCAGTTTCATGATAAATTATTCTGTTGAACCACAACTCAAAAGCAATTTCTGATTTTCATTTTATTTATTATTACTTTTGTAAGTTTCAAGTTATTTCAGTGACCATTTTGGGGGTTTCTTTCTTTAAAAGAAGGGTACCAACAATTTTGTCAGTGTGTGTATGTATATATATATATATATATATATATATATATATATACACACATATATTTATATACATTACGACAATCACTGAAAATAAGGCACTTTTCAGGCATTGCCCTAATGTAATTTACTTAGTAATATTCTACTGAAATACAGAAACTAGCAATAAAATTGAAAAAAAGGAAGCGTGACCCACAAATAGCTGAGATTTATGTTAGAATAGTGAGATCATAATTAGTTGCTATGGAAACCAGACCAGATATAACAATGTGCCCCAAAAAGAAGGACACATTATACAGTTAATATATGCATGAGTTTTTAATGTAGTGACAATTACCAGAGAGAACAGTAACACTTCCACGCTTCAAATATAGCCCTTTTTATAGTGTTTTCGGCTGTGTTCCATGCTTATGCATATGTGATTTTCTCAGTATTACCTTTTCTTTCATACTGTTTTCAGTAGCTGAGCAATCACAGGACTCTCCTAAGTTGCAGCCTGTCCTGCAATCAAAAATTGGCATGTCGTTGGAGTGGGGTGGGGTGTCCCAACGTAAGATTGATGACTTCAGGCACATGGCACGCAGCAAGGTACACATTATTGGTAAAATTTAGAAGTAGACGTATGCATGAGTTTAGGAACTGGTGATACCCAATAGAAGTGTCAACTTGTTCTGAATATAGCTTTATTTCCTATAAGAGAGAGCAAGTTAATACAAGGCCATTCACATGTCTCGGAGAGCGTGGGTAAGACCCAAGAGCGCATGCTTGAAGATATTGCAGCCGGCACATTCAAACAAGAGAGACGAGCGTAGAGGAAAGCAAAGACTCCAAGCCCTCCTCTCTGCCACTGACCGGGTACATAATGAGCTCTCAGTGGTAATTAACACTATCAGAATCAGATACTTGTGTACCTGGCCAGTGACCACACATACCCTCCTGAATTCAACTGCTATGGCCCACATCTCACCTCCTAAGCCCCCTGCTCCATATCTTAATCAGAGACAACTAGCGGAAGACATAAAATGGAAGCTATTGATAGCCACCACAGATGGACAGCTTTTGGCATAGAGTATGTCTGCTCCATAAAAATCTATGGAAACTATTTGGTATTCATCTGAATATATTTTTTTTCTGTTCAAAACATATACTGCCAAATGTATGAAAATGTGCGCCGTGAAGTAAGCCTAGGGGCTCATGCAACCTGTAGAGACACATGTAAAGAGCCTGGTGCATGGAGTCCATGGAGAAGCCTAATAGCTCTACGGTACCAACGTACAAAATTTCCATGTAGTGCTGTACAGACTCCCTTCTAATGCTTTACATACATATTCTATAGCATTTAACTGTATGCCACAAAACACATGGAGGTACAGTAGAAGTGCCATACACATCTACAGAACCCCTATTATGGCTCCACGCTATGAGGTAGAGGGAAGTCCCCTTTCTGAGCATAAGAAAGAGTAAAAAAAAGTCACTGGCTCCCTTATTACTCCTTTTTATTTTCCACTGTTTTATTTCAGACAGGCATGTTTATCATCGTGTATGTATGTAACAAGTCTACAAAGACTACATGTGCAAGCAAACACAATACTTGCATTGTTGTATGGCTATAAAATGAATAACAGAATTAATACAGGTTGGCCCACGAAAAAGTAGCCCACCTCCAATATCTCCAAATCAAACTCCCTAAAAGTAAATCTGTCTTAGTTATCCATAGCAACCAATCAGAGCTTAGCTTTCATTTTTTACAGAGCCCTGTAGAAACTGAAAGCTGAGCTATGATTGGTTCAATGGACAACTAAGACAGATTTACTGTTAGGCAGTTTGATTTGGAGATATTGGAGGCGGGCTACTTTTTCGTGGGCCACCTTGTATAATTATCAATCATGATTTTTTTCCTAATCCTAATAAAAATGCAAATAATATACAATTATTTTTCCCTATAATCTCTTTAATGTTGTTTAATATTTTCGTTCCTTATCTTTTCAGAGTGTAAAAGTGAGGGGATCAAAGTTGGGTAAGTTTATTACTTAAAAAGCTAGAAATAACTCTATTTTTAACATTTGTTGACAGTCTAAGTCAATGTCTGAATCATTTCAAAAGATACAGCATGTGGAAGTGGCTATTCATACATGTAATTAATTGTACATAAAATTGTCATATAATTATAAGAATTCTTAAAGGGTAAAGCATAGCTTACCAAATAAAGTAAAAACACAAATACTCCAAAAACATGTGCAGTATATCACCCACTATATACCAACTAGTACCCAATTAGCAGTCTAATATAAGTAATATAATTAATATAACCACTATTTTAAATACTGCATACTGCAAGATCAAAACTAGCTATGACATAATTCAAGAGTAAAGGACTGTTGCCAGATTAAGCACACCAAAACATGTTTTGTTTTTAGCTTTGTCCAGGCTAAAACTTAACCTGTTCTCAGGAATGGTGATGGGCACATTAGTTGGGCCCCCGCCAACATGGTGGACCTCCGATTCTAGAAAACACTATGGTAGAAAAACAATTTAAACTGAATAAAATCAGACTGGAGTTGTATAAAAACTCCTATGAACCTATAAAAATAAAATGAAAAATGTATAGCATGCTTTGAATTCTTCCTAACCATCTGCAGCGGGCCATTTGCAGTGATCCACTGGGTCACTGCACATCCATTGGCACACACTGGACGTTATGTGACTACATTCTAAACATCATTGTGGCCTAGAACCAATGGATGACACGGTCATATGATGTTATGTCACTCCACCTTTTCACTGCATGATACTGACCCCTCAATGTAGCTGGTTAAAAGTCAGCAGTGTGGTCATGTGACTTCATGGTACTGGTTTGGCTTACTTGGAACCTCCTAAGATCTGGTACAAAAGCAGTACCAGGTACCATGTACAATTTTATACTTTGGTATTGTAGAAAAAAACAGGTAAAGATCAGCCAGTTCCATGCAGTGGAGAAGGGGCTAAAAAACCTTACTGCAGCCTAACCACAGATTGATAGATACCTGTGGCAGGTACACGAGTAGGAGTATGCATAGAAATGGGGGTTGCATAGAAGTGGGGGTTGCATGGGAGGAGGGGGTTATGAAGAAGTTGCTGAGGGGGTCCCATTCAAAAATTTGCTGTGGGGCATAGTCATTTCTAGTTACGCCACTGCATCAGATGATGGATTTATCACATAGTCATGGCTTCTGTTAATATATGACTCGATCAGCTGAAGGATGACATAAGCCACCTAAGCGCTTCATGTGCCCAATATATGACATGTCGGCCTATCCGGAGCTGTGATATCACCATGACAATAGGATGCCGCGTCTCTCCTCAGCTTACATGGCTCCCTCCAGCCACATATTCAAGACCTGGAGTACCCTGTGACATCACAGTCTTCAAGGGGACATCACCAATCTCCTAGGGCTTGACTATCAGGCTGTGTGGTAGGTCTCCCTACTATATGCCTATTTGCAGTAAGAAAGCTGTGTCACCCCATCATCATGGTGAGACCACAGCAGCAGACAGGGCAACACACTGCCTGCTGGGAAGATGAGGCACATGGTACCTCATATCACTCCATGGCTGATAAACTCTACTGTAGACAAAGCATTAAGGCTTCGGTTTCTCTACAAGTTCCTGGGGTTTAATTATTATTTCCTTCCCAATGCTACAAACATTTATACCACAGTATAACATTTGTATTGATTTTCGCAGTTTTGTATATCAAAACATAAAATGCTTTCTGTGTCCTAGAAAAAATCCAGAATAGATCACCTTCTCCGCCTCCCCTACCAGAAAGAACTGAGGAGTCATATATTGTTGCAGATGAGGCTTGCTGTGAGTATAAATATAAAAGAGGGACAACGTTATAATATAATGCATGCTGTTTTTACCCTCTATCAGACATGGCATAAAAATGTTTTCTATTTTCCAGTTTAAAATATCCCCTAAACATTTTTATTAACATATTTATTAATTACCTATAGGCAATTCTTTAGGCCTCATCCACACGTATTGCCGATCTGTGTTGCATGGATCCACAGTAATTTTTTTGTAAGAGACAATAATATTGCATATTTTCAGTACAAGAGTACTAAACAAAAGTATTGAGATTTAGGCATATATAAACTTTCTGATACGTTTTCAGAATAAGCTGCCATGTGTGTATACATGAGTGATAGCACTATAACTGACCATTATGTGACTTTTATATGTCATTTTCAGCAGTTTTCTCCTTTGCAGACTGCTTCTATATTTCACAGCTGTCTCTGAACTGGTGGGTGGATACTACCTGCTCATCATGTCTTCCATAGATTATGCATAGGGACAGCAGATTTTGTTTCCTGTCTCTTACTCACTCATAATCAGTTATTTACTCCATAGAGGACATTATATAGGAGTAGGGGGCAGTAAAGATGTTGCTTAAGCACTTGGGGTGAAATATAACACTTACTATTAGCTGCTGAACCTGCTGAATCATTACAATGTTGAGTTTCTCTGTTTCTCTCTGCACTTCCTCCCCTCCTCCCTCTCCATAGAATTCTATGGGATTATGTAATCTGATCCTTCAGTGAGCAGGCAGTCTGTTTTGTTCTCACAAGCTGGATTTGCACAAATTTAACAGAGAAAGTTATTTTAGAAAGGGACAGCTGATAACTTCAGAACAAGGCATTTTTCTCTGATAAGATATATTACAAAGTTTCTTACATTTGTTTGTACTATTTATTTATGGAAAGCTGTTGGAAAGTACAGTTATCATATATATCCTGTGGACAGGGATAAGTGTCTAACTAACCACTACTAGAATCATGAGAAAGGGGGTCTGTGTTCTCCTATATGAATGAAGTGGAAGTTGAGCATATGCGATGCCCTCCATTCACCTCTACTGGACTGCCAAAGAGAAGTGAAGTACAGCACTTGGCTGTCTCTGGGGCCCCACACAGATAAATAATGCAATAGTGGGAATGCTTGACCACCATGCCATACATACAGGGGACACAGTACACCATTCTTGTGATCCTGTGTGGACTGAATAACCTGAAATCTTGGGACAACCCCTATGGAGTTCATATGGAGAGGTCTGGGACCCTCAACATGATAATTCAAGATAGTATGCTATTAATGAGTCAAGAGAACTAAATACAGAAAATGACAGCTATTAAGCAGGAAGGAACTAGAAGGTAGTCCTTTCCTTTTCCTGGCAATCTATGGGGATTTCTTAGTATGCGTGGTTTCCTCCATTATATGAAGAAAGGTTGTCTCCAGTATTCTGTTCTAGCTCTAAAATAAGACATCGGGTTGAGGGATTGAATGGAAATGAGTTGAGTTTGCAGCTTGCAGTAGAATGTCCTCTAAGCCCATGGTAGAGGTAGAGATATGGGGCCTACAGAAGATCAGAGCTGTCGATATTATAATCAGAACAGCATGTCCCCAGAATGTCTAGTACTGTATGTAGTTTCTCTGATGGACTATGTCTCATTTCAAAGATAGAATCACTTCATCATGTTTGGGCTATGCAAAAAAAATTATATTTTAAATTATATTTTATTATTTATATTTAAAAATAATATTTTTAAAAAATATATAAAATTAAATAAATAAATATAAAAGGGGTTATCCGACTAATATGACTCCACCCCCCCACCCCCCCAAGTGCTCCCAAATGTGTTCAACTAACAAAAGAACATATACTCAACCCTTAGTTCCCCACCACTTCCAGCATTGCCGCTCTGGTCCTTACCTCTGGGTTGTGTTTACAAGCTGCGGTGGTGACATAGCTGTATATGGCATGTGACTGCTGCAGTCAATCACTGGTCTCTGTTCTGTTGTGCCATCTACTACTTAGGGCTGCAGTGGTGATATACAGTGCCATATAGAGGTACATCACCACTGCAGCTAACAAAAACTGGAGGTGAGGATCAGAGTGGGAGCATTGGAAACAGAGGATAAATTGTGAGTGTATAAGAAGATAACAATTGAGAATCCTCAGTCATTGATACTGTTTAATGGCTAACTGAATAGATGATAGCAAAGAGCAAGCTTTCAAAATTAGTCTTCAAAAAGTCTCCAAAAATCTCTGCGTGTGAAGGCACCCTAAGCAAATTTTCCATTTCAGATAAGAATGTAAATGTTTACAATGATTAATACTAGCTGCTTTTCAGTATGATCCTGCTCTTTAGACATTACACATAGGTTCTCCTCTTTCAGATGAAGAAAGCATTGTTCCTGAAATCCGTGGCTGTGTGGCATCTTCAGCACCTGAAAAAGAGATCACCAGAAAAAAGGTAATGAACGCGTTGAAAGCAGCAGATATGAGTGTCCAAAGGGTTCTCATCTACAAAACCCCCAAGTTTGATAACCCACTGAATTGAGGTAATAGTACTAACCCTGCAAATAGTTCTTCTACAATCATGAATAACATCAACAAATGAGGGGCGAGATCAGGGATGGACTGGCCAGAGACCATACAGGGAAACTTCCCAGTGCGCGATTTCCCAGGGGGCCACCTGAGCCTTCCTGAAGCCTTTTGAGTACATAATGATCTGACAATCTCAGCATCAATTAATGATGGTAGTACCAGGTACTTATGAACCCAACTGAGTTCAACAAGTGCCCTCCTCAATTCAGCTGTATCACTATTATTAGAGATGAGTGAATCATTAAAAAAATTATTTGCCGAACATTCGCCGAACTTTTCCTAAGATTTGTATGTTCGCCGAATAGATTCGCTGTATTTGCGTACAAAATATACGTTATTATGTGCTATCAGCGAACATTCGCGCACTAATAACGAACGTTCATTTAAAAAATGTACGCAACTTCTTAGAAGACGTACGCATGAGCGTACAAATAGCGTACGAATCCTCATCGTACTATTGTCTACGCGATTACGTAATGCGCAGGCACGCACGACGTGAGGCTGCACGTGCACTCCTCAGAGGCAGAGCAAATATTCGAAAATGGCATCCAGGCAATCCTCATCATTTAGCTCTGCTGCACAGCTGAAATACATAGTCCGGCTGATGGACCGGCAGGATTACGATGGCACACACCTCCAACCGAACCAGCATAAAAAGGAGGTGATCCAGCAGGTGATCCGAGGCTTGCGCCATCGTTTCGACACCTTGTGGACCCCGGGCCAGATGCAGCGTAAATGGTCAGATCTGAAATCGCCCTCAGAGGCAATATGTATATTTGAGGTAGAACAAGTAAGGTCCTGTCTATCCGGCTAACTGCATAGTACAACCATCCACAATACTATAAAGTGAATATGAGGACCCATTGCGGTACCTGTAAAGAAATACACACAATGGGCAACATACTTGAAAACGTTGCTGAAAGGTAAAAACATTAGTGCAAACAATCCAGTGCAAACAATAGAGTGCAAATACATTATATGTATAATGTAAACATTTTAAATATCACCTACCTAGTCTGCTCACGGACACGTTTAAGTCTCTTTTCTTCTGACGCTTGTCATACAACTGGAACAGAGTCCCAAACTCAGTTGCAATTTGTAATCCACATAGGTAAAATTGTAATCCAAATGGGAAAAAAATAGCAGCAAAGGTTCCTTACAAAAACCCTCTTTCAAGGGGCTCTCCAATAACCTGAAAAGGGGGAAAAAAGGGATGAGGCGCACGTCTGCGCAACTTGGTTAAAACTTTTTTTTTTGATGGGGGGAGTCCTGACAATGCATGTCCATCTGGGTGAGGACAAACACAGGGCAACAAAAATAAAAACACACGCCAACTAGTGCTCACCCTTTAGGTTAAGTCCACGTTGTGGCTCCCATAAAAGCTGCAGGATCCTTAGGCCAGCAGGTCCTCTTCACTGCTGCTGGAGCTAAAAGACATGAGAGGGCGCTCCTGCCTCATGAAAGCGACACTGACTGCGGCAGCAGACCCCCACGACCTCTCAGGGATGGTCTTGGTAGTGACCGGGTGGTCACACTGGCAAGGGCCATGGCAACTTGTGCCTTGCCCTTTACCTTGTAGTGGCTAGATCCTCCCGCCGGCATACAAGGTGACAGAATCTCCGTCTGTAAGGGCTCTGGTAATGGTCTTCCACGAGCGGCGGACTGTGCGTCCTGCACCTGCCATGGCAGTTGGTATTGTACCACCGATGGCTGGTACACAAAACTGTTGGTGGTCATCTGTCCCACATGAAGGATCGGCGGCAGTGGCAAATCTGGTATCAGGGGTTCCAGCTGAGCTTGTGATTTCTCTTCAGATTGCAGATTGCAGAGTCCCATCATTGGTCTCATGGGAACACTGAGCCTCTTCTGCGACCTGGGCCTCCTCACTCCAGTCTTCTGGGTGCGCTGCAGGAGTAGCTGGTCGCTTAAGGAGTTTCACCCCAGTAGCAAAGGGGCCTTGGAGGCTCTTCATGGGGGTATACTCCACGTAATCCCCTGCGTGGAGATTGTGCCGATAAAACCTACTCCCAGTTCCACACTGAACCAAATAATGGTATCCCTTTGGCTCTCCAGCTTGGGGTCACCGGACCGTGGGTGCTCCAAAACCTGCACAACCCACTCCTCTACCAACTTTTTGTATTCCCAGAGGGTCAGGGCATTCTGGGTGACAGCCTCGGGGACCATTGAATTATGCCAAAGGGAGTAGTCCTTCCGCGGCGGAGTGGGAACTCCTGTCACCTCCGCCGTGTCTGCCAGCGGAGTGAACACCTCAGCGGGAACCTCAACCAAATTCTTAGGCTGCCGGACATATTGAGACGTAGGTCTCCTCCGGTTCCTTCTCCTCATAGGGGTCAGTGCCCCACACCATGCCTCCCCAGTCAGGGCCTCGCTGTGTCGCCATCTTAATTGCCTGAGTTGCCTCGTCTTCCTCGTGCACTGGAGAAGGGGGCGGAGCTACCGGGGAGAAGTCTGCATCGCTAATGAATTGAATTTGTACGCAACAGCGTATAGAGTAACTTATATGTAACAATAGCGTATAATTTATAGGACAAACTACATAGCGAATGGGTACAAAACCGAAGCGAATCACCTAATATTCGGATTTGCTTCGCAGCTAAAAATTCCCAAGATTCGATACGAATCAACGAATCGACGAATCAATTCGCTCATCTCTAACTATTATCAAAGACTGATACAGTTACATTTAAATACTGCAGCAGGCATACGAACCTATGTCTTCCTGTCCCAGTGTTCATCCTCATTGGAAACAGGACACTAGGCATAACGCCTATACAGACGGCACAGGGATGCAGATATCTCAGGCCTCGGGCTGGAAGACACCTGTAGCCTGCACTGCAGATAGTATGGCTGACCCAACCTACTTGTGTGTTTGCCCTGCCTACTTGTGTTGCCCCACTCTCTGTAAATTTGGATGGGACACTTTTAGGTTTTTTCCAGGGCCACTGCAAGCTGCCAGTGTGCCCCCTGGGGCTACATATAGTCATCTGTACATCATGAATCTCACTAAATCTAATCTACCTCATACAACTATGATTTTCATAACGTCATTAAAAATAGTTTATTCCGCAATATATAGTCTATAGTTAAAGAGCATATAAGGAGGGTTAACTGAATGATGTCCTACTTGTTCAGTTGCCCTTGATGAAAAACATCCAGTGGTCGAACATTGCTAAATACAATTGTAAGTACAATGGCATACAAGCTTTTTGGTTTCTGAAACTTGCAATTGCAAGATACAATAATTCTTATTACTTTCAACACACAACGTGACACAATACTGCACAAAAATGAGCAAACACAAATGTTACATTTTCCATAATCAGGCTCTGTTTGTGCCACAGAGTTCGCACATAATTTTACTTCAAGCTTGCAACACACATCACATATTAGGGGTTAACAATAGAGATGAGCGAATCTATTCGCCGATTCGTAGATTCGTATCGAATCTTGGAAATTCTCTCCTCCGAAGAGAATCTGGATTTTTTAGGATTTGCATTGTATTATTCATAAATCTTTCCAAATTTTTGAATGCTAACCAGGGGCGTAGCTATAGGGGGTGCAGAGGTAGCAGTCGCTACCGGGCCCAGGAGCCTGAGGGGGCCCAAAGACCCTTGTGCCGCATAAGAAGACACACAGAGCACTAAGGGAAGGGGGGCCGAAGCTGAACTCTTGCACCAGGGCCCATGAGCCTTTAGCTACGCCCCTGACGCTAACGATACGTATGAAACGTACGAAACGTACGCATTCTGCGTGAGGCGGGAAAATGACGATACGCCCCTGCAAGAGCGGGAAAGTGAAGATAAGCCCCCCTCAGAACTGGAAAAAAACAGCCAGGCCCACCGGGATCTAACTATTTGCACGTATAGGGAGTGAAGACTCCTCCCTCAGTACTCCACCCTCCTCTGAACCAGTTTAGACCAGCGCTGAACACTGAGCAAGTAGCAAGCATGGCTAAAGAGCTGCGTCCCAACTGGAACCAGATGGCCTTTGGGGACGAGTTCCCTGAACCACCGCCCACTCCAGACATCAGGGTGTCATGCTCTGAACTGAAGGCGAGTTAACCCCCGAGGCGGTTCTTCGTCATCAGGTGGCTGGTGCGGCTGGAGCGTCTGCTGTGGCTAGTGCAGCGGAGGCGGCTGGAGCATCCACTTTGCCGCCCAGGAGGAGATCCACAACAACACCTTCCATAAGGCAGAACCCGATTGTGCCACCATCGGTGACGGCCCATGCGCAGACCTTCTGGGACTATAAAAACGCCGTGGAGGACTGGGTCATCCAGGTACTGGACCACCCTAGGCCGGGAGATGCTGCATTGGAACGCCGAAAGGGAACGGTTCTGTGGTTTTCCGTTGAGAGAGGGTCTGGCTTCCTGGCAGACGATGAGGACGGAAAGGAGTATTTTGTGGGCCGCAGGTCGGTGAAACTAACGTACCTGCCACAACCTTGGCACAGCCTGTACGTGGGGGATCAGGTGGAGTACACCCCCATGGCGTCCCTGAAAGGCCCCTTTGCGACCGGGGTTACCCTCCTTTCAAAGCCGCTGCTACCTACAACAGAACCTGAAGTGTGGCCAGATGAACCACCATTTCCAGAACGCTTGCGCTGCCTTCAGGAGTCCCCAGATGGCGTCCTCCGGTTCCGGGAAAAGCCACAGTCACAGCCAGAGCCTCTGATTCCTGGACTGCCAGCACCACCACCACCACAGTCCTTTCAGCTGGGTCAGCTGACAACAACATCGCTTACGTTCCAATCCACAGTTATCCACCAATACCAGCTGCCGTGGAAGATGAAGCCAGCAGCAGCCAGGGAAGCTGGAGCTACTTCCCTGAATGCAACCTTGCCAGAACCGCTGCAGCCGGCAGTCCTTACCCCTGCTGTCCCGGCAGGAGGATCCGAAAAAAAGGGCAAAGTCCGAATTCCGGAAGAAGAGGGCACTGGAGTCCTACTACGGCAGCGCGCGTGGCCTACAAGAGGCAGGAGTGTCCTCTGAAGACGTTTAGCAGCAGTTCCAGTGAGGAGGACTTCAGGTCCCTCATCTGAGGAACCATTCTACTGGCTGGGTGATGTAATGGACACCTCAAGAGGACCTATGGGAGCCACACCATAGACTGCACCTGACAGGTGAGAGCTAGTTGGCACTTTTTATGTTTGGTTGTTTGTATTGCCCCCGTTTGACTCTCACCCAGATGGGCATGGCTGTCAGGACTCCCCCCCCATTCTGCAGAAAAGTCCCAGTTGCGCCTAAGCGCGCCTATTTTCCTTTTTCCCCCCTTCTCAGGTTATTTGGGAGCCCCCTTTGCAAAAATGGTTCTCTATTTGCTGCTATTTTCTATTATCCATGTGGATTACACGTTACCTGTTTGGATTACAATATTATCTCACGTGAATTACAATTGAATTTTGGACTATGTGTTCCAGACAGTGTTTTATCATGCTAAAGAGCCACAAGGAGAGACTCTAACGTATATCTGAGCCTTTTATGCTTGCCAATGTGAAATTGATTGCACTAAAATGTTTGCATACTTATGTCTTTGCTGTATTTTAGCTACACTGTTTTTACTGGTTCAGGATTTTAGCCCATTGTGTGTATTCTTTTTCAGGTACTGCAATGTATGTGTCCTATTATGCACTTATTGTCCAGTGTTTTTAGGAAATTATTTACTTAGCTGGATAGCTAGCAGTGAGCACCTTATTTTTCTACCTCATATGGACTGCCTCTAAAGACTGTACGCCGTGGCCTAGCCTCGTGCATATGATGCATTAGCGTGTTAATAGTACGCTAAGGATTCATATGCACTTTTGTATGCTAATCCTTACGTATTGCGTACTTTTAACTACGCTGAATGTACGTTCGTAATTTGTGCAGGAATGTTCGCAAAACAACGATTGTTTTTTTGAACGTAGATTCGACCGAATAAATTTGTTTAAGTACAAATCTTGTCAGAAATTCGGTGAATATTCGGCGAAGTGAATTTTGGATGATTTTCTCATCTCTAGTTAACAACTTCCCAAATGTTGACCCAGATCTCCAGGGCCTTCTTTTCTGGTAACATGTCTAGCGGTCTATCTAATCACCAAACACTCCAACCACATCTCAGGTCTTCACTTTGCTCATTCACAGGTGGCAAGGCAGGGCTCCTGTAATACCACCCCTTTCAATGTCAAGACCATATATTCCATCCTATCTCAGGAATGCATCACTAAGCCAAGTCTCAGGTCTGCAGGACAACTAGTCTCCTCAGAAGTTGTCTCATCAGTCCATCACAGGGATCCTGTTTCGCCCCACCCAAAATCTGTCTACAGATTCCCTTGGGTTTAAAAACAGCACTGCTTGACCCCAACAGTGGTTCTCAAACCAAAATGCCTTTTCCAACAGAAACATGGGACTTCCCCACAGAAACAGTGGACCTCCCAAAGCCAACCACACAAAGTTGAAGTAACTCTTCAGACCCCTCCAGGCTTGCTGTATAGAGAACAGGACCTAATAATTTAAACGGTCCCTCAGTTTCACCCTTTGTTTTGTGTGCCTACTACATTCAGAAATGGATGCAATACTACAGGTACGACTGTGTACTTCATGTTGGAATACATGGTTAATTTATACACTAAGATATAAGGAGTCCAACCAGTAATAGGCTTAGGTGGTACAATAAGACTATTGCAAAAATATAACAAAAAACTTTTTCCAACACACATCCCAATAACCTTATTCGAAGTATATGTGCATTATTCACAAATTATGCAGATTTGTATATTAACAGGGTGTTAAAGCAGACTGCAAATTCACAACCTTTAATATCTGGATTCATTAGTAATATATAGTTATATATAAATGGGTTTATGTAGGTTTAGAAAAACATGGCTGCTCTTCTAATGCCATACTTGTCCTCATGGTGCATGTGGTATTGCAGCTCAGCCCTAATTATTTCAGAGGAGCTGAGCTGCAATACCACAACACATGATCAGGTGTGGAACTGTTTCTGGAAGGATACTGATTTTCCTAAACCTGTAGAACCACTTTAATTATTATTATGCCCAAATCTGAAATGTGCACCCAGTTTCAAATATAACCAGAGTTTTGATACATGAGGTTCATGTATCAAAACTGTCTAAAAGTCTGTCTTTGTTGACTATAGCAACCAGAGTAGGAAATGATTTAGGAAATGAAAGCTGAGCTCTGATTGGTTGCTTTGGGCAACAAGATGTTCTTATTTAGACATTTTTAATAAATGGGGACTGTTGTGGTCATGATCCAACTTTCAGTAAATCTGTCTTTAAAAATAAAAGCAAAATAAGTATTTTATCTGTAATGATGATTACATGAATATTTTTGTGATTTTTTTTTCACTTTTCTTTCAAATTACAGAGTATGAAACTATTGAGAAATATGAAAAAAAGTAAGTCTGAGAATATCTAATTTTATTTTTTCGGTTAAATATACATATTTTTCACCCTATAAGATGCACCTGCCAATAAGACACTCGTACTTTTTAGATGAAGAAAATAAGAAATAGATTATTTTTCATTAGACCTCAGAATAGACTCCCAGTGTTAATAAGACTTCTAATCAGACCTCAGATCAGACCCCCATGTTAATCAGAAATCAACTTACCTTTTCTGCTCTGGACACCACCACAGTCGCTCCTGAGATCCAACTCCTGCTCGTCCTGCTGCACTGTCCTGTGACTTGACATCGCACAGCGTGTGGTCACAGAGCGCTGACATTCTCATGCTGTGCACAGGTCACAGCACAGCGTGCAGCCGACGAAGAGCAAGAATTGGTGAGTACAAAGCCCGCACAGGGCGCGTAGCATTCACTTCTCCCCTGGCCTCCTGTACTAATAAGCTTTTCCATAATGGAAGCACTAATTAGTATTCCCCATAAGATGCACTGACATTTTCCCCCCACTTTAGGGGGAAAAATGTGCTTTTTATAAAAATACAGTATATCATCCAGATTTACTGTTTCTGTGCCTAGAATGTCTAAAAAGTGGCACAAATTTGCACATTTTGATACACTAAAGTTTCTACACTTTTTTCTGAATAGTTTGAAAAGGGGCAGAGCTTAGCAGGAAGGGCTACATAGGAAAGAGGGTGTGGCCTAAGAAGCACCATTTTGCACCAAAAGTGTCACAATTCTGGCATGAAATTTTGTTTCAAAGTACGCCAAACAATAATTAGTATAGAGTTTGACAAATGTGTATAACCAAGCACCAAATATATCATCTAGCCTGAGCCCCTCTGACAAATCTGGTGCAGGTCTAGACAGTCTGTCTTAGGTTTAAGCCATCTATAGGTTTAATGAATATGGGCATATGCTAGACTGTAAAGAAAAATAATAATATTTCTGCCTATTCGGAAGATGGCCCAAGGATTCTCAAGATTAAGTCACGTTACTACCAATAAATATAAAGGGTTTTACTAGCCTTTAACATATATCCCTGGTTGAGACTTTTTGGCTATTTCTATATCTCCCATAGAGTTCTATGGAATGGTAGGAAGCATGTTCAGCAACTTCTCCATACAGTTCTGCTACTCTACAAATATATTGATATAGAGGGAAAGATGGTAGCTCAGTGGTTGGAGTCCCACCAATGTAATATTTATTACCTAACTGAAGGCGCCAGCCCTACCATGTCCTGGTCACTATTAAATTCTGCCTCTTGCCTCCTGTCAGAATCACTATGCAATCTAATAGAAAAAAAAGTTGAACTAAGTTTATAAAAATGTAAAAAAAAACCTTTTCCTTATACTTACAGTATAGGTATGTGGAAAAGTGCTAAAAGGGGTGAGAAAAAAGAATCCAGACAGCTGTACCTGTTTTAGCAAAGTGAGGTTTGCTGGAGCTGTTTTGTTCACACTTGTTGTGGGCTGGATTTTTTTGGTAGGTTCGGTAGAGCGACCTACCAGTCCCCACCCTTGCTCCAGGATATATTCCCTCTAGCCTGAGAAGATACCAGGTGTGGCTACTCAGATCATTACGAGCCTCAGTCAGTGTCAGAGCATGTGGCTGTTTGTGAGAGAGAGAGACATTGTATAGATGGGCAGGCCTTTATTTCATGTTTTATACATTATGTGCTGTGGTTTCAACCCAAGTGACGGTTAACTTTCATGCCCAGTATTGTGTTGTGCTGGATGAAAAATAAAGCACAGTTTGGAATTTTAACCCCCGAAGTCTGAGAGTCTGTAATTGCCAACCCCATCACAAGTACACAGATCCCTACAATATATACATAAAATAAAAATAATTGGTATGCATTATTTAACTCACATGTTGACCTCCATAAGAAATCCCCAATGCCAGAATTGTGTTTTTTTTTGGTCACCTCATCTCACCCAAAAAATGAAATAAAAAAAGATCAAAAGGTTCCATGTATCCCAAAATGGTAATAAAAGATATAGCTTGCCCCACAAAAAAATGAGCCCTTAAACAACTTTGTTCACAGAAAAATAAAAAGTTATGGGTGTAAAAATATGATGACACAAGCAATCTTTTTTTTAAAGTGTTTTTTAATCTTTTAAAAGTTGCAAGCTCCCCTTGCATCACGACAATTGGTCACATGATACACGTCACCGCTGTGGCCTGTGATTGGCTGCATTGGTCACATGTCCCCCCATCAACTGATAGGATCATCTCATCGCATCAGGGAAAGGAAGAGCCATCATGGGAGCCTCAGACACCAAACTCAGCGGCAGGAACCAGGGAAGTATGATTTCCACCACGGGTCCGCCACTTTGAGAGGGCTATCTATCTCTTGGATAACCCCTTTAAATATTAACGAGCAGTAAACACCATAAAAGCAGTGAACACCATAAAAGCAAAATCCTAAAAACCATTTTTGATTAAATTTTTTATGTTAAAAAATACAACTTGCTCATACATATAAGCCCTCATACATGTTGACAGAAAAATAAAAAAGTGCAATTAAGTGCATCCTCCGGCAGCTCAGGGGACATCATAGACCAGTGTACAACATCAGTCTATGAAACCAGCCTTCACATGTCTCTAGACTGGAAATAATATTAAAATATTTTTTTCTTTTAACAGATGTTTGTAGTGTGGCAAAAACTGAATCTGCATCTTCTGGATCAAGTAGTCCTCTTTCATTTTTACACTTTGGTAAGTTTTAAAAATTATCTTACTATTTATTACTATTTATTTATCATAGAAGAGCAACTAATCTATCAGTATGTTCTCGGAATTTGGGAGGAAACGCACAGAAATAAAGCAAATTCTGCAAACTCCATGCAGATGATGCCCTTGGTCAGATTTGTGCAAGTCAACATTGCTAACCACTTTAAATTTTTATCTGCCAGTAAAAACCAGATAGCAAGTTGCAACATATCTAATTTTTTATTCTATTTTCTGATTATGGGGGTGGCCATCTTGCCTGATCTATTCTTAACAGCATCTAGAAAGCATTAAGAAAATTGCTTTATGGCGGCCACATGGTCCATAGACACAATGGTCAGGAGAGGACCTCATTGACTTCTATGGGAGTTTTCTCGGCATGTTCTGTGACCTGTGCAGAGGTCATTATACAAGGGAAGAATAGATAAGCTTTGCCAATCTCCTATTGTGAATGGTGGATCCTGACTTATCTATACACAGAGGTGATATCTCCTTATCATTATAGACAGGGTTAGAATGGTATACAACTACAGTAAAGTGATCTGTACAGACCAAGAAGTGGTCAATTATTATTAGTCTTAGTGGCCAGTGTGAAAAATGCAGGATGGTTGTTGTTTAAATATAGATGTTTACATGGAAAATTAAAAAAAAAAAATCTTCCAAAATTCTTAAAAAAATATGTTAAACATAAAAATGTGATTTAAACAATAGGTCATTTTCTGATGACACATTCGCTTTAAAATATGGGCACTTTCACACAGTATTTGGCCAGTACTTTGCATCAGTATTTGTAGGCCAAAACCAAGAGCGGGTCCAAAGCACAGAAGGGGCACAAGTCTTTCTCTTTTACATTTTTCACTGTATGTTTCACTCCTGGTTTTTGCTTAATAATACTGATACAAAACTCTGACCTGTGAAAATGGCCTTAAAGGGGTTGTCACATTAAGACAGGGGTGCACAACCTATGGCCCGGGGGCCACATGCGGCCCTTGATACCATTCTGTGCGGCCCCCAACCATCTGGTAACAGACATGTAGGTCTGTGTCATGTGGCTGCACACAAGCATTTTTCAGATTAGATGGGATTCCTGGAACTGTAACTCGACATTAATGGTATATATTGTATGTTCAATATACCATAAATACAGCATGTGAGTTGTTAATACCCCTTCAAATTTTATTTCCGTCCCTTGTCATTGGTTCAGTCTGACAATGTGGCCCCTAACCAGAAAACGTTGTGCACCCCTGCATTAAGACAACTTATTCCCTATCCACAGGTTAGGGTGATAAGTTGTCCTAATTGGACAACCATATTAATGTTAGGACCTTGCACATAACTCCCTGTATCTCTGAACTCCTGTGAGAATGACACAGAGTATGCAGGATACTGGACTTATAACCTGTAAATTAAATCCATCTCCTTATAATTGTTTTCTAACACTGTTTTTGACTAATTTCAGGCTTTGGGAAACGATTCGCAAAGCCAAAGGGGCCTAGGAAACCGCCAGCAACTTGGGACATATAAAACCATCTGGACATTTACCGTATAATAATAGTTTAAAAAGATATTGTGTTATGATCCTATTTATTATGATACTGTTTTTTAACAACTGTGACATTATTCCTGACACCTCACCTTCATCCCTTAGTACTGATGTGTGCCATGTCATACACGAAGTCCAATGGAAACATTTTATATTCACAACTCTATGCTACTTGGTATTAAGGATGCAGCAGTACTTTTAACCCATGTAAATGTACTGTATAGCCAAATGTAGAGACCAGATTGTAAGTTATTTTAATTTAACGTTGCTCTGTCACCCACAAGCTTATACTGTAGCCTGGTAAGGTTGATGATGCTGATTGAAGCGATACCAGTCTTAAGTCTGTTGGTGGAATTGTTGCGGAGAAAAATTAACTTTTACAATTAGGAGGCGGGCATATGTTGGCTTGAGCACCAATCCAGCGACGCCCCTTGTGCTCCATGATGACACCCCTCTGCTTTTCATCCTGCCTCCCCTTTTTTTAGGTTGAAAGCGCTGCACTAGTGTCCAAAATGAATGCACATCTTCACTCGTCAGGATAAAGCTGAAGATGTTGTGCGTACGCACCGTTCTAGATATCAAGAGTGCGATCTATCGCTGTCAATCTAAAGGTAGGGGGCGTGATGAAAAGCACATAAGCCCGCCTCCTGGTGCACAAATAGTTAATTTGCATGATTTTAAATTCATTTTTCTCTGCAACAAAACCACTGACAGACATAAGATATATTGGTATTGTTTTAATCAGCGTCATCAACCTTACCAGGCTATATGCCTCCGAGTGACAGAGCCGCTTTATGGGCGGTCAGCAGAGGACAGAGAGGGCTACAGAATGAGCTATCAGAGACAGAACTGAGCAGCCTGAAATGTATGTGAATACATGTAGGCTGCAGAAGACAAAGCAAATCCACCTTTTTTAAATGAAGAATTAAATGCAAATAAATACAGCCAATGCACTAAAAATCACCCAAAAGGTATCCACAGCCTATTTTAGAAATGGGTATAACCGAGATTATAACTAATTTATTCCATGTCCACTTTTGGCCCTTGATATTTATCTACATTGTGCAACCACATGCTTTATCACTTGTAAAAATGTTTTACTGGAAGGAAAAGGAAGAAAATAATAAAAAGAACTGCTTGAATGAATAGTACAATAAACTATGTTAAAGGGAATCTGTCATCAGATACCGTATTTTTCGCCCTATAAGACGCACCTGCCCATAAGACGCACCTAGGTTTTAGAGGAGAACAATAAGAAAAAAATATTTTTCATTAGACCTCAGATCAGACCCTCAATGTTATCAGACCTCAGCTAACAGACCTCAAGCTATCGCTGTGCAGCCAACGCCTCACAGCACATAAAATAAAAAAAATCAACGTACCTCTCCTGCTCCGTACACCACGGCTCCTCACTTCCATCGCTCTTCTTCTTCCTGCCACGGCTGTGCTGTGCATCCACACACTGTGTACAGTCACAGAACAGCCAATGGCAGAGGACAGGAAACAGTGAGTACAGAGCCTGGTCCTCCAGTACTAATGAGTGCTGTAATCTTCGCCCCATAAGACGCACTGACATTTTTTCCCCACTTTGGGGGGGGAGGTGCATCTTATGGTATATTGACTATAAATCCATCTTCCCTGGGCGATGTGCCCTGCTAACTATATTCTAATGCTCTTGGTCCGATCTCCAAATGTGCGTCCAATGTGGAGAAATTAGTCTGTGATTTCTTATGCAAATTAGCCCCTGGGTACGAGGGCATGGTCATTGCACCTCGTTGCACCAAGAGGCTATGCTCACAACCCCACCGCTTTGACTGACAAGGCCAGGGAGTGAAGATGTACTCACACTTGGCCCAGAAGTTTTGTGGTAGCACATTCGAGGCACATTCTCCAACCCTGTACCGCTCGTGTGCCGAATGTGATGTCATGAGACTTCAGGACCAGATGTGAATATGTCTTCACTACCTGGCCTTTTCAGTCAAAGCGGTGGTCTTGTGGACATCGACAAGTGACTGGAGCCTCTGGGTGCAATGCCCTTGTTGCACTCGGGTTGATTTGCATAAAAATCAAAAGGTAGTTTTCACTAACTGGGGACACATATGGCCATCGGACCAAGGGTATTATAATGTGGTTAGCAGCCCACATCTTCTATGACAGATAGATTTATATCAAGGTATCGGATAACAGATACCCTTTAAGTTTTCACAGCATATACATTACAAGAACAGGACAGTAAAATGCATCTTTTCGTAAGAAAAATTCTCATGCAACTACAGAGCGAGAACTGCAGTCAGAAAGAAGTCTTAGCACATTCCTAATGTTATCGTGTTAACTATGCTCATCTGTCATAAATAGTGTATAATAGATATTATTGAGCTGCAAGCAGACAAAAGTCACAGACTAGAAATGCCACACAAATTTAGGCCAGGGCTCCACGGTGATAATTGCAGGTTACCATGAGAATCACTGGGGTTGTGTACCTTCCATGTAGGCAGACCATGCAACTGCAATGGGGGATGGGCTCTTTGGTCTGTTCCCGACATGAGAACACTGTATTTCCATGAAGACGGCACTAAGTGGTGAACAGTACAAAGATATTATCATGGCTTCCATGGTAATCTATGGTAAATGTATACATTTCTACTCACTTGGCTCCCCCTAGTGGTGGCTTCAGGCAGTTTTATAATATACTGAAGAAAACTACAGACATAGAGATGAATGAGCAAATTTATCAATGTACTTCAAGGTGAACAACATATTTATAAAGCACCTGTTTCATATTATTCAACACAGACATCAGATAAAGTTGGTAAGGCAGAGTGTTTAATTTAAAAACTTTTTCAGCTTGATTAAAAAATTCTTCTTCAAGTCGCTGTAAAGCCATAGTCTTAAAATCCAAACATTTAAAAAAAATTCTGAAATAATTCTGAAGAAGGATCCTTTGTATAAATTCCTTAATAGGGCATTTGTAAATGTGTTTTTAAATCCCGACAACCCCTTTCATTGAAATCAAATATATTACATTCCTAAGTATAAAAACAGGCATTCTTGGAGTTTAATGTTTTACATTTTTATTAAAATGGCGATGGGCATGTAATTGGAGATGCCTAATTATACAAGGTTATTTGAAAAAGTGGTTTCCCTTTTTTACTTTTTTGTATTGTATGAATATTTGGAAGGTTGCGCTAATAAATATTTATATTGGCTGTATTTGTGTGTATTGTCATTTCAATGGGTTTAACCCCTTCCCGACCAGCGCCGTACTAGTATGGTGCTGGCCGGGTCTTTCAAGATGGCTCCCGCTCCTGAGAAGAGCGGGCGTCATGGCCGAGGGTGAACTGCTATTTCCTATAGCAGACACGTTATGTTACTCCGGCTCCCCCTTGTGGCGATCGGGGGAACCGGAGTATGTATGCAGCAGCCCCTGTCATAGTCAATGACAGGAGGCTGCTGCATAGACTTTCCTATGGAGCCCTTCTGTGTAATAGGGCTCCATAGGAAAGCAGTAAAATCATCATAGACTCCAATGCTAATGTATTGGAGTCTATGATATAAGCAATCAGATGACTGCTTGTAATAGTTCCCTATCTGAACTATAAAAAGTGTAAAAAAAATTATAGTTTAAAAAAAAAAAAAAACATAAAAGTTCAAATCACCCCACTTTTCCCAAAATAAAAATAAAAGTAGTAAAAAATTTTTAAAAAATACACATCATGGGTATCGCCGCGTGCGAAAACGCCCATACTATAAAAATATAAAAATTTCTTTCCCATATGGAAAACAGCAAAACGGAAAAAAGCGTCAAAATGGCCGATTCGCCATTTTTTGTCGCTTTTTTTTCTAAAAAAATCAATAAAAAGTTCAGTTATAGGGGTCAAGATATGACAAAAAAAAAATATTACCAACTTTATAATTATTTTTTCACTAACAAAACACAAGAAAAACTATACATATTAGGTGTCGTCAGATTCGTACTGACCAGTAGAATGAAAGTAACTGGTCAGTTTTAATGAACATCGAACGCCATAAATAAAAAACCCGTAAAACTGTAGCGAACAGTACACTACACCATATGCAATATTAAATGGTGGCGTTGGAAAGTACAACTTGTCCCGCAAAAAACAAGCCCTCATACAGCTATGTGAACAAAAAAATAAAAAAATTAGGGCTGTATGAACGCAGGGAGCGCAAAAAGAAAACGAAAAAAAAAAAACTCCGGGGTAGAAAGGGTTAAAGCATATGGACGCCTTTGTAAAAAAAAAAAAAAAAAAAATTAACTAATTTATTCTGTGGAGAAAATCATTTCTCCAATTGGTTGTGTTTATTTTTCTTTTTTCGTTTTTGAGTTACAGCCTGCTGTGCTTTAGGATGGCTGTAACAACCTTTAGGATGGCTGTAACAGTGGACCTCCCCCCTCCCAACGCTGCCGCAGACACAGTCGCACCCTCTCCCCCTGTTCATGTTAGGCAGCGCAGTTCATCCATCCCTCCCTCCCAATGCTGCTGTCAATGCTGCAACACCCATTCTCCGCCCACCCCGAGCGCAGCGGTTGGTGGTGTATCCCCCCCCCTTCTCAATGCTGCCATGGACACTGCTTTCATCCCCGAAGCTGTCCTCCGCCTATCCCTCCCGCCCCCTCAATGATGCCGCCCCCTTCCCCGCCCCCATTCAGGATGGCCAAGCGCAGCAGAATGCCAGCTGAAACATACAGCTGACATTCTGCTTGATAACCCCTTCCATGCTGCGGTCCTTAGGACCGCTGTATGGAAGGAGCTAACCATATGGTGGATGCGTTTCTGTAGCAGCGTCCCGATGGTTACCATGTCAACCGGACGCCTTCACAGGCGTCCTGCTTGCCATGTTGTATCTAAGCCTGATCAGGCTCCTGCCTTTAGCAGGTTTAGAGTGAATGAAAATACACTGCAGTACACTATACAGTGTACTGCAGTGTATTGTCAATGCATCAGACCCACTGGATCTGCAAGAACCAAGTGGGTCTGAGTCAAAAAAGTGTAAAAAAAAAGTGAAAAAAAAAAACAAAAAAAAACATATAATTAGTTACAAATGTAAAAAATAAAAACAATAAACATGTTAGGTATCGCCACATCCTGCTCTATAAAAATATCACATGAGCTAACCCATCTGGTAAACGCCATAAAAAAAATAAAATAACAACCATGCCAAAAAAGCCATTTTTATCACCTTACAACACAAAAAGTGTAATACCAAGCGATCAAAAAGTACCCCATAATAGTACCAATAAAACCATCATCTCATCCCGCAAAAATGATCCCCTACCTAAGACAATCCCCCAAAAAATAAAAAAAATATGGCTTTCAGAAAATGGAGACACTAAAACATGATTTTTTTTTTCAAAAATGCTCTTATTGTGTAAAACCAAAATATATTCTAAAAAAACAGACATATTTGGTATCGCCGCGTCTGTAACAACCGGCCCTATAAAAATATCACATGAGCTAACCCATCTGGAAAAAAAAATAAAAACCATAATAGTACCAATAAAACCGTCATCTCATCCCGCAAAAAGTGAGACCCAGTGGCGTAGCTATCGGTGAAGCAAGGGAAGCGGCTGCTTCGGGGCCCGAGCTGAGAAGGGGCCTGGGAGCAGCAGTAGGGGAGTGTGGCCTTCAGGACCCTATTAAATTCTTTTATTTTATTTTTTTTATTTGGCTATTCCTCTGCTGTTGGGGGGAAAAGGGGGTTCCTACTACTGCGACTTCTAATGAAACAAGAGGAGAGGGTAGAGAGGGATTCTCCTACCGCTCCTCTGCGCTGCTGCACTTTCTTATCTGATTGGTGGAGTAGCAGGGGGCGGAAGCTGCTGCTCCACCAATCGTTCAAATGGACCCTGGATGTGCTCTATCCATCCCGCCCTCCCGCCCAGTTGCACGTTTGTATGGCCGCCCGCCTTCTCACCCAGCCACCCTGCACGATTGAACGGCTGCCAGGCCTTCCACCCAGCCGCACGTTTGTATACCCCCCTGCCAAGCTGCAGCTTTGAATTGACGCCCACCACCCACGTCTGAGAACCGCTGCTGCCTGCCTGCAAGCCAGAGCCAGGACCCTCCTGCTTCAGACTCCCTGCCAGCTTTGGTGAGTCTGATACCCTGGACTGTGCCCCCTAGCCTGTGCCCCCCCCTACCCTGGACTGTGCCCCTGACCTTGGACTGTGCCCCCTACCCTGGACTGTGCCCACCTACCCTGGACTGTGCCCCCCTACCATGGACTGTGCCCTCCTAGCCTGGACTGTGCCCCCCTACACTGGACTGCGCCCTACCCTACACTGGACTGTGTCCCCTAAACATACACTGGTGGCAGCACAGTACAAGGGTATAAGTGTAATACCAAGCGATCAAAAAGTCATATGTGCCCCAAAATGGTACCAATGAAACCGTCATCTCATCCCGCAAAAAATGAGACTCTACTTACAACAATCGCCCAAAAAATATAGCTTTCAGAAAATGGGGACACAAAAACATGATTTTTTTTCAAAAATGTTTTTTTAGGCCTCATGCACACGAACGTATTTTGTTTCTGCGTCAGTTCCGTTTTTTTTTTTGTGGATAGGATGCGGACCCACTCATCTCAATGGGTCAGCAAAAAAATGCGGACAGCACACCGTGTGCTATCCGCATCAGTATGTCCGTTCCGTAGCCCCGCAAAAAAAAATAGAACATGTTCATTAACCCATTTAATGAATTGCTGACCAAACCCGAAATTTTTCAGACACTCAATCAAATATAGCCATTAGATAGAATCGAATGCTTTTGCAGCTTCCAAGGAGGCCAATGCCCAGTTTGAGTTCGAAGAGTATCCTACTTGTGTCACTACCTGTACCCTCCTGATATTTTCTGTAGTAGACTTTCCAGACATTCAGCCCATTTGGTCTGGGTGTATCAGAGACAGGATCACCTGGTTAAGACGTGTGGCAAGTATTCTAGTAAGAATTTTATAGTCTACATTAAGTAAGGCAATGGGTCTATAAGACCCGCAATCTAGGGGATCCTTGTCTGGTTTCAATAGAAGGACTATAGTAGCTTCCATGAATGAGTCAGGCAGACTCCCTGTTTCTAAGGCCTTGTGAAAAGTAGATAGCAGTTGTGGAGCCAGTACATCCACATATCTAGAATAGACTTCTTTAGGTAGTCCGTCTGGACCCGGGGACTTCCTGTTGTTAAGGTCGCCTGAATTATTTCCTCTTTAGTGATTGGTAGATCTAGTTGAGCTCTTTGCGTCTGTGTGAGAGTAGGGAAAGGGATGTCCCTCAAATATGCTGCAATATCTGCTTCGGAAGCAGTTATGCTAGACACATACAGTTGTTGGTAGAAGCTAGTAAACCCTTGTATGATTTCTGCTTGAGTATGGACTTCTTGCCCATTATTATCCATAATCACCAATATAGTTGATGATGGGGAATTGTGATGTATTAATTGGGCCAGTTTGGCTGACTGATTGCCTAGTTCAAAAGCTGTGTGTTTCATAAAAAACAGCCTCCTGTCTGTTTTGTCTTTAAGTATCGCTAAGTATCGTCTGCCAGCCTGGAGCCAAGTGGTTCTATTGGCATCCGTTGGATGGGCGATATATTGTTGTTCTAAATTGTTGCATTGAGCTTCCATTTCTGTTTCTAGACGTTTTGTGTCTTTCTTTATATATACTATGCTAGCGGGTAGGGAGCTAAATTATTCTCTTCCTCATGTGTCTTCAGAAACTCAGTAATGTGATACGTAATCCTGTCACCAGACCCTAGCAAATTCAACCAGAAGGGATGGATATTCATTCTATACCTTATTGAAGTGGCATTACGTATGAATATGCCCAATATTGGCGAGTGATCCGAAATTCCTCTAGTCAGGAAAGTAATGGATCGGATATTCAGCAATGTTGCCTCATTGCCTAGCATGTAATCGATTCTAGTTACCCTGTCAATAAGATGTGTAGTTCTCCATAAATCAGACCATCTGAATTCTGTTAGGAATCTGTATAGCTGAGATGGGTTGGTTGCAGGTAAGGGGTGTTGGGCATCGGATAGGCGATCTAGTGATGAATCTAGTGTCATGTTGAGATCACCCATACATAGTGTTTTGGCATGCAGGTAGGTCGCTGTCAAAGTAGCTGCCAAGTGTAAGACCTGCATAGAGCCGGGGGGGTTGTATATTCCCAATAAATTATATTGTACGTTGTTGATTAGAGCATGAATAAAGACATATGTGCCATCTCTATCTATCGGTAATTCTTTTACCTCCCAGCGTAGTTGCTTGTGTATCAAAATAGATATTCCTCTTGAAGAAGAGGTATGATATGAATGCGCAGCCCATTGGACCCATGGTTTTTGTATAGCCCTAGATGAGTTAGATGTAAAATGCGTCTCTTGAAGACATACAATCTGTGGGTTCTGATTTCTGATGAACGTCAGGACCATAGATCTCTTTCGCGGTGTACCTAGACCTCTGACATTCCACGAGAGAACTCGTAACTCAGCCATAGTGTTGGGGGAAGTGCAAGATGCCTAAGATATATTGATATGCAACCAGTGTATAGGAATTTGCAGGTATTGTATAAAGATTACCAACTAACTGTGTCAGTACAAACATCTTAACAATAATATAACTTTAAACTAGTAACTTTCTGTGTTATAAAGTACAATAACGAGTCTGGAGCAAGTATTCTCGGTCCAGATTCTAGGCCAGCAATACCAGGATGTTCCTACCGGTGTTGATATGTGGCAGGAGCATACGGGAAGCAACTGCAGAAAATACTGTTCAGGTATGAAACAAAATATGTGCAAAATATGGCCCTCAATCAATTATGTATATAACAGCCTACAGCTTCAAGTAATCATCTAAAAAACAGATTAAGAGGTATATCTACGACTCCAGTGTAGTTTCATGTCGCCTTCTAGAGTCCAGAACGCAGGATAGACAGAACAGTCAGCGCCTCGGTGATCTTCGTCGCAAGGCCAGCCAGTCGGTAACTTCTCCAGGTGATGTAAAGAATACCGCCTTGTTGCCGTCCACCACTCATAGTCTGGCAGGATGTCCCATCGAGTAGGGGATGTTGGCCTCTCTCAGTCGTCTTTTAATATCCAAGAAAGTAGCACGTTGTTTCTGTAGCTCCATGAAAAAGTCCGGGAAAATGGAGACCCTGGTGTTGTCGAATAGGATTTCTTGTCGCCTTCTGGCCAGTGCCAGTACCCGGTCTCTATCTTTACAGTTGAGAAATCTTGCCAGCATAGGTCGCGGGGGAGCCCCTGGTGGAGGAGGTTTTGACAGAACTCTGCGAGCTCCTTCTACCGCGAATGCAGATGAGAAGTTGGCGTCTGGAAATAGCTCTTTCTTCCATTTTTCAATGAATTTATCTGGTGCTCGACCCTCTGCTCTTTCAGGAAGACCGATAATTCTAATGTTATTTCTTCGGAGTCTGTTTTCCAGATCATCCGCTTTCTGTTTCCATGTGTCTGCTTTAGTGTTAAGTTCTGATATAGATCTAGGAACTGTGGCAGTAGTATCTTCTATCCGCGAGATACGTTCTTCGGCACGTTGCACTCTCTCGTGTAAATTGTGCAGATCTTGGCGTAAGAGACTCAGATCCAATTTAACTTCATCTAATTTACCGGTTAGAGAGGTTTTACAAGCAGTAATTGCTTCCAGGACCTGTGCTGACACTTGTTTAAGTGTGAGTTCACTATGTTCATCTTCAGCAGCAGCTGTTGACACAGATGGGTCAGACGTTGTGCTAGCTCTAGTGTGCACATTTCTTTGCGGTTGTGGAGATCTAGAGTTCTCCTCTGGATGTCTAGCGAATTCTCTCAGCTTGTCTGTGGCAGATTGCGTATTTTTTTGTGGTCCCATTATAACTGTTAGAGATGACTTGCTAAGTAACCGTAATTAGTATTGATAAAGACTGTTTCTTTTCAACTATAGTGTTTCTTTCTTCAATTGTATAGCATTACTATAAGCATGGAAGTATATTTCTTCTGCTGAAGCAGGACTATATTATTCTTTTGTATTTCAATTGTTGTTTGCAGGGAATTTCAATCAACTTGTAGTTTACTACACAAGTTCTTAGCCCTGGAACTGCTTCATATCGGGGTATAATGGCACTCTGCCTGAGCAGACGCCTGTGGTATAACAAGCTCCTCCCCCCTTCTTTATGGTGTGAGGGAGCAGAGGAAATGGCTGTCACAAGTGGGCTTGCGTCTGGTATCAGACGTTCTGCGCGGCTTTCAAAAGTGACATAATTTGACATGTTTTCCCCTTGGTTTGGTTGCTGTTTACCACACCCCTTTCCCTCAGCTGTTGTAGGTGTGGTAATTGTCTCTCCTCTATTTATTCCTTCACTTCCCAGTATTCACTGCGGTTTATACTTTCTGCTGACTTAGTTGTTTGAAGCTGTTCTTGGCTGAGATCCAGTTGCTGCTATTTCTGCATAAAGATAAGTGTCATTTTCCCTATTGTGTTTATCCATTGTTTGGAGTCTCCTATTCCTCCGTCTTGTTGGAGGAACGGGTTAACTCCTTCCCCTATCACTAACTACAGGGTCAGTTAGAAATTAGGTTCCTGTGTATGAACTCTCCTACGACTAAGGCCTGTTCATACTGGTAGTCAGCCAGGGCCTAGTCTCAGGGATTCCTGCAGGAGGTGACCATTTCCCTTCTCCGGTCTGTACCCTTCCCTCTTACGCTTGGTGTGGCTATACCCTCCACACCAGAGCGTGACAATGGCCAACTGACGGGAAACAGCAAAGACCTCTCTATGACAGGTGCTTTAGGGGTCTTTTATATATACTGTGCCTCTAATTCCCCTCTCACCTCACTGCTCGTTTCTATTTATGCAGGCACTGTGGGTGTCTTGCCAAACCGGAGCTCCTGCACGTCCGAGCGGCACTGCAGCTCCTCGCAGCACCAGTGCGCTCACCCCAAAGTTCAGGAAGGTCTCCCTTCTACTCCTGGATATCTCCGGGCTCTGTCAGGATCCTGGTGCAGGTAATACCCGATTGGGGTGCTCAGAATTTGTCCCTAGTGCAGCGCTTCCTGCGGAGCTCCTCTCAAGCACGTCCAGCCATCACAGCTGCTGGCGACGCCCCCTTCAATAATGTTTTTATTGTGTAAATCCAAAATAAAACTGAAAAAACAGACATATTAGGTAACGCTGTGTCGTTACGACCTGCTCTATAAAAATATCACATTACCTACCCTGTCAGGTGAACATTGAAAAAAACAAAAAATAAAAGCTGTGCCAGAAGAGAATTTCTTTGGTTACCTTGCCTCACAAAAAGAGTATATATATATATATATATATATATATACACACACAAGGCACAACTACCTCCAGCAAAAGATTTATATACAGCAGGAGTAACCCTAATACATATATATATATATATATATATATATATATATATATATAATAACAATGGCAGCACAGCAGGCCAAATATAAATACGGAAGGAACAGGCCAATGAATCTGGCAACAAATCCAGGACAATATAAGAATTAAAAAAATGGCAGCATTCTCAAAAAAAATGAGTGAAAAGAAAAACACTTTATTCACCCCTGTGGTCGCAACTAGGGATGAGCGAACTTGTGTTTCAAGTTTGGCGTACAAGGTTCAGGTTTATGTAAGAATTCTGTTATGGATTCCGCTACCACAGACCATAACTAAGGGTCCATTCAAATGTGTGCATAAAGGGTCTGCATCCATTCCGCAATTTTCAATGGGGCCACAAAAGATGAGGACAGCACACCATGTGCTGTCCGCATCCACACTTCCATTCCCTGGCCCCGGAAAAAATAGAACATGTCCTATTCTTGTCCGTAGCCACAGACAAGAATAGGCATTTCTATAGTGCCGGCCATGTTTGGAACGCACGTGGCCGGTGTCTGTGTTTTGCGGATCCGCAATTTGAAGACCGCAAAACAGTTGCAGACATGTGAATGGACCCTTTTGGTTCGTGGTAGCAGAATCCATTACAGAATTCTTAGATAACCTGAACCTTGTAAGCCAAACTTGAAACACTTGTCGCAACGTTTCAGCTCATAGCTTGAAAAAAGACTCTGTGAATGAGCTGAAAACACACAGGGGTGAATAAAGTGTTTGAGAGCGCGGACATTTTTTTCTTTATATATATAGTCATTTATCAAAATGGTGTAAAGTAGAACCGGCTTAGTTGCCTATAGCAACCAATCAGACTTCACCTTTCTTTTTTTTTTTACAGCTTCATTGGAAAATTAAAAGAGGAATCTGATTGGTTGCTATCGGCAACTAAGCCAGTTTTAATAAATCTCCCCCCGTGTACTTCTATGTGTACATAGCATTGTGTGTCTTCACACTGTACTAATCTGTGTGGGAGAAGTCACCGCTCACTGTGCGGACTGCACACAGTACCGTGCTCAGAAGAGACTGCACACACAATACTATACTCAGAAGAGACTGCAAACAATACTGTATTCAGAAGAGAGCGCACACACATACTGTATTCAGAAGAGAGTGCACACACACATACTGTACTCAGAAGAGAGTGCACACACACTGTACTCAGAAGAGACTGGACACATACTGTATTCAGAAGAGAGCGCACACACATACTGTACTCAGAAGAGACTGGACACGTACTGTATTCAGAAGAGAGCGCACACACAATACTGTATTCAGAAGAGACCACACACACAATACTGTACTCAGAAGAGAGCGCACACACAATACTGTACTCAGTGGCCTAACTACGCTGGACTGGGCCCCAAAGCAAATTTTTGAAAGGCCCCCTCCCCTAGAAACTTCTTTGCAATTCCCAACTCATTTGCAACCCCCATTCCTGTGGCTAGTCAAGAATGAGCTCTCAGACAAGGCCCAGTAGCCGTTCCGTCTGTTTTCTACAATATAATGTAATTATATAATACTGTTAAGTGGGCTTTGACAATAACATTTTGTAGTCTTCCCCCTGAGGGGGCCCCTTGTGGGTCTGGGCCCCAAAACAGCTGCTTCCCCTGCAGCTACGCCCCTGACTGTACTCAGAAGAGAGAGCACACACAATACTGTGTTCAAAAGACAGCGCATATAGTGAGAGCTGTCAGTAATGAGATCTATATCCTGCTTATAACACCATAGTTCTGACTATAGATATCTGCACTAACATTATCAGCAGAAATATCTATTGTGTCTACAAATAATGGACTTTCTACAGAAGGGAAAGTGAGAACTAGATCTGCTGATTACAGGCTGTAGCATACTACAAGACTTACCATGTTGTGGATTGGAATGAAATCTTACTACCAAGTTACTTACAAGCTTGCTTATACTGTGTGTTAGAAGCTGCTAGCTGTGCTGTATAATAGGATGTGGGGGCGGGGCAGCAGAGCTGTACTGGTGCATGTGAAATCAACAGGAACGCCCACAGAGCTTCTCAGGAGAAGACAGCTGGCAGCAAAACTCATATCAGAGCATTTCTGAATGCATGTGAAGCAAAGCTGATACCAGAAAACTAACAAGTGCAATTTTATTATGTGCTGCATTACAGTAAGATATGGGGTTATTGATTTTTAGTGCACAAAAGTGTCCATATGTACATTTTTCTTCAGCGTGCTGTGTTTTGTTCATGGATAGCACACTGACCGCTTTATTTCTGTGGGGTCATGTACAATTCTCAGTGCAGGTCCTACTCCTGTCCATATTTGCAAATGGGAATTGCCCGTTCTATTGATGGGATGATGGGAGTGATAATAAATGGAGTGCACATGGAAGGTATTCATTTTTCGCAGATCTGTGCATGAGGCTGAAGTGCTATTTTGAAAGGGGTTATCCAGCTTTCTCTAAATGATGATCTGTCCTCAGTAGCTGATCAGCAATAGCTCCAGCGCCGGAAGCACATATTTCATGTCTACTGTGTAGTGGATGGAGCTTGTCACTGTAGCACTGCTCCCTACTACATCGTATGAAGTATTAAACGGTGGAATTCGAAGTCGCAACTTGTCCCGCAAAAAAGAAGCCTTAATACAGCTATGTGAATAGGAAAATAAAAAAAATTATGGCCCCGCAAAGGCAGGCAGTGAAAAGCAAAAACAAACAAAAAAACCCCTCCAGGGCTGAAAGGGTTAAAGTTGTTGTCCCATGATTAATGTAAAAAATAAAATCATACATAATCTAGTACATGACAACCTCTTTCTAATAAAGCTAAAACCAGCCATGTACCTCACAAGGATCCAGAGATCTCCACATTAATTTCTCCAATTGTTCTGCTAGATTTATTTTAAGTTGGCACCTCAGGGAAGGGGGGATGTCCTTTCTCAGAGGATGTGACCTGTCTGCTGCAGCTAGTGGCAGGTGAAGAATGGAACTGAGTATATGCTTCCATCTCAGTGCACTGGACAGAGAAATTAAAGAGCAAACAGCAGGTGGCGCTATACAGATAGATTCCATGGAATAACTCAGTAGGTAGAATACATTTTTAATTACAAGCAATTACAAAAGTATTGAGATCCAGGTGCTGGTGTGAAAATTCTAGAATATTATTCATGGGACAACCCCTTTAAGGTCTTTTCAGCCTGGTCATGAAAGGATTAATGACATCAACATAACAGTCCAGAAAGAGTCTACTCTAATCCAGACTTAGTGATGTCCAAATCAAGAAGGTAAAATAAGACTGAGACACTCATAAGATAATAGGCTGTTGCAGCATAGGCCATCCATTTTCAAAGCTGTATATACGTATCTAAGAGGAACAATATAGAAAAAATCCACGTAAAAATCTTTTCCTCAGGTAGAAAGTGATAAACAATTATAATACCACTTTGACCAAGAGGAACTCAGATACATCATTTCTGAGTTGTGTGAGAATCGCAGCATGTTCTATATTCTGTCTTTTTCACACAGCTCTGGCACCATAAAAGTGAATTGGGCTTCAGTGAAAAACGCATTGCATCCTGATGTAATCTACAGTAGATACATTTCAGAGCAATGCGTTTTTCACTGAAGGTTGATAGGAGATGTTGTTTGTAAATCTTCATTTCTTTTTTCACATGCATGAAAAACACATCAAAACTGATTGCACCCGTGCAGAAAAAAAAAACACTGAACGCAATTGCAGACAAAACTGACTGAACTTGCTTGTGAAATGGTACGAGTTTCACTACTGCTCATGTGAAACGATATGGATTCGTTCAGTGAAACTTGCACCATACCGCCAGCAAGTTCAGTCAGTTTTGTCTGCAATTGCGTTCACTGTTGTAGTTTTTCCACAAGCCCCATTCACTTCTATGGAGCTAGGACTGCGTGAAAAACACAGAATATAGAACATGCTGCGATTCTCACATAAAGCAGAAATAATGAATAAACGCTCATGTGCACAGACCTATTAAAATGAAGGGGTCAGGATTCAGTGCAGGTGCTATGCGTTCACTTCAAACATTGCACCCATGCAGAAAACTCGCTTGTGTAAGGGGCCTAAACCTCTCAACATATTAACTTTGCATTAGTCCACTGTATTTCCACAGAGATTCATACTCAGCTTTTCCAAGTTCTCAGGCTACTATCACATCGGCGTTATTGCTTTACAGTTTTGGGCTCTCAAAACCACAGTAAAACACTTCCGCCCTAATAATACAACCGGCACATCCATTCTGAATGGATCTGGTTGTATTATATTGAAAATGAAGAAACCGAATCCGGGCGTAGGATCTGTTTTCACGTATGAAAAAAAAAAAAAATGGATCTGGCACCTTTGACTTACATGTTTTTTGGTGCCGGATCCAACTTGCTCAGTTTCCTATGCCCCACACGAATGCATAACAGGTCTGCCATTCTGCACTCTGGGAAAGCTGGGCTGTGATGGAGGGCATATTGGTTATATAAAATACACACAATGCTGCACTCTATCGTACATGGTATCAGGATGATGTACGCAGCTGGTGGTCAGCAATGCAGCTCCTGGGTGTTGTCTCCCAGCTTCCCCCAACAAAGGTCGGTTTGTATAGTGATTTTAGCACTAAATAACTATATTAATAATACTTAGTATACGTATAGTGTCAGGGTATCAATGAGTATGCCTCCACACCTCCACATTTAGAACTGTAATGGAGGCAGGATCTGGCTCTGTGGACATTGCTGTCCTGATGCTATATCTGTGTACGATGGTATACATTACATATACTGCTTCTGTCACTGTATAAGCAATCACAACCATGCCTTGTTCTGTCAGTGAGGTGCCCCGGCTGGTGTTACTGTGTGTACTACCACTGGGACTATTGGTACTATGGCTGGCATTGTATTTATTTCATACTATAAGTACGTAACTAAGAGATTCCTAAAAAAAAAATGGCCAAAGTATGGAGCCTAAACCCGGCCCCTCCTCTTAAACCTCTTAAAAAGTGGCTCACATGCACTAGCATCAGACGGGGGAGAGGGAGGGGGAGAAGACGTGGCTGCAGCCCAAGAGAAGAATACACTGATTTTCTATTATATTTTTTTTTATGGTCTGCAACTGTGATATTGGACAGGACAGGAGACAGAAAAATAAGATGATGTTACATTTTCTCTGTTTTTCTTTTTATTAATTTGTATTCTAGTTTAGTGTCCCTTTAAGATATTGGAATTTGCACAGCCTTAAAGGGGTTCTGCAGTTTTTTAAAACTGATGATCTATCCTCTGGATAGATCATCAGCATCTGATCGGCGCGGGTCCGACGCCCGGGGCCCCCGCCGATCAGCTGTTTGAGAAGGCAGTGGCGCTGCAGGAGCTGTAGAAACCCTTTAAAGGGGTTGTCCCACGAAAAGATGATAATTACTTACTGGTAATTTGATTTTTCTTTAGCCTCCACAACAGCACACCTGGAGGGTAACCCGCCTCCCCAGGGACAGGAAACAACTCGGAGAACAACGCCTTTAAAAGCCTCCTCCCTCTTACCTTCTCCAGTTAGTAACCTAGGACTCGAAATTTTTGAATGCCAACAAGATATTTAATAATGCAAACCACAGAACATAACAAAATACAGAAACATACCGTACACAAAAAATGCTATAATACAGAGCAAAATATCGGGTGGGAAACTGTGCTGTTGTGGAGGCTAAAGGAAAATCATATTACCGGTAAATAATTATTATCTTTTCCCCACACCTCCACAAGGGCACACCTGGAGGATTAACAGAGAACCAATATTTAGGGCGGGACAACAGCTGAAAGCACTTTCCTACCAAAGGACAAATCTCTATTAGCAAAAACATCAAGTTTGTAATGTTTGTAAAAAAGTCAAAGGAGTCGACCAGGTGGCAGCTCGGCAAATCTCTTCAAGCGAGGCCGAAGACCCCTCAGCCCATGAGGTAGCAACTGCCCGGGTGGAGTGAGCCCTCAGTCCCACCGGAGAAATCCCCCTGACATTATAGCAAAAGGAGATGCACGTCTTGATCCAGCGGGCAATAGAAGTCTTGCTAGCTGACTTCCCTTGGTTTGCTCCTAGGAATTAAACTAGCAATTGATCTGACTTTCTAATTGTTTTTGTGGATTCTAGATACCGAAGAACACATCTTTTGACGTCGAGGTGATGGAAGAGTTTCTCTTTTTCAGTAACTGCCTGTGGGCAAAAAGAAGGCAAAGAAATTTCTTGTTGACAATGAAACTTTGATACGACTTTCGGAAGAAACTTGGGAGAAAGCATAATAACAATTCTATGGGGGAGAAATAGAAAAGGCTTGAATTTTCCCCACTCTCCTAGCCAAAGTAATGGCTAATAAAAAGGCAGTTTTTAAGGTAATTTTATAGGGATCTCAGCGATGGGTTCAAACTGGGAATCCATCAACACGGAAAGGACCAGATTAAGGTCCCAAGGGGCTCACACAAGATCTAACAGAGGGGCGAAGTCTACTTGCGCCCTTCAGGAATCTTCTGACTAGTTCTAGGTCTGCTAATTTGGTGCCCGTGAAGGCACTAATAGCCACCACCTGAACCTTTAGGGTGCTCACTCTGAGACCCTTGTCTAACCTGGATTGGAGAAAACTAAGAATTAAATTAAATTCAGGGGCTAAGGAAGGATCCCAGGCATCTTTTACTGACAGGAGAAAGGCCTTCCAATATCTTTGATAGATTTTTGAAGTTACCAGTTTTCGGCTGGCTGGTTAGAAGGGTAGAGTCCGATAACCATTTCTTTTTCAGGATGGCCGTATCAGTCTCCAAGCCATCAACTGAAGGTGAGGTGCTGACGGATGCAATACTGGACCCTGGGATAGAAGATCCGGCCTGGGGGGAAGAATCCAATAATCTTCTCCTGCCAATCCCTTCAGGACCGGAAACCATGTCCTCTTTGGCCAAAGGGGTGCAATTAGAATCAGATCTGCTTTTTCCTCTATGGTCTTCATAAGGACTCTGGGGATTAAAGACATTGGGGAAAAGGCATACAACAGGCCTCGGGGCCAAGGTCTTGATAGGGCGTCTAATTGATCCGCGTCTCCTTGGATGGAGACGGAGAAGAAGTTCGGTACTTTTCTGCTTTTCCTCGAACCAAAAAGGTCCACCAATGGGGTTCCCCATTTTGCACAAATGATGTTGAAAATTGTCTGGTTTAGACTCCATTCTCCCTCTTTCAGCTTCTGCCTGCTCAGGAAGTCTACCAATACATTCTCTTTCCCCTTCACATGAATGGCTGATAGAGAGCTTAGATGTCGTTCAGCCCACTAGAAGATCTTCTGAGATACTTCTGCCAGAGACCGACTCCTCGTCCCTCCTTGCCTGTTGATATAGGCCACAGCCAAGCTGTTGTCCGATAGGACCTTCATGTGTTTTGCCTGTATTCTTGAGGAAAAGGTTTTGAAGGCTTTCCATATAGCCGACAGTTCTCTCAAATTTGAAGATCCCTCTGATAGCACTGGGTGCCATTTCCCTTGAGCTACAGCCTCTTCGAGGTGGGCACCCCAACCCCATTTGCTGGCATCCGTAGTGATAATTACTTGTTCTGGAATGCGCCGCTCTACTCCCTTGGAAAGGTTCTCCAGTTTAGAGAGTGCTTCACTTTCGCTGGGATTTTCACCTTCCTGTTCAGGGAAATTTGTTTTCTGTCCCAGTATCTTAATAGGAAGGCTTGGAGAGTCCTTGTGTGAGACTGGGCCAATTTGACCGCTGGAATTGTGGCTGTCATGGAGCCTAGGATGGTCATGATGTATCTGAAAGAGACAGTCTCTGAATGACGAAACCTCCTTACGTTTTCTATAAGGGTTGTCTGTTTTTTTATTGGAACAAAAGATGTCATTAGTTTGGAATTTAACAGGATTCCTAAGAATACCCTCTCCTGAGAAGGGATCAGATTTGACTTTTGGAGGTTTAAGACCCATCCCAATTTTGTCAGAGAATCTATCGTTATTTGAAGATGAGACTCCAGGACCTCCTCTGATGAGGCTGTTATTAATAACTCGTCTAGATATGGGACTATTACAATCTTTTCTTGGTGAAGAGCCCCTGAAACCTCCGTGATCACTTTCGTAAAATTCTTTGGGGCTGAGCTGAGCCCAAAGGGAAGAACCTGAAACTGATGTACAGAATTTTGGTACCATACTGCCATCCTCAGGAATTTTTGATGCTGAGTGTGGATTGGGATATGGTACTATGCGTCCGTTAAATCTATTGTGGCCATGAAACAATTTATTGACAACAAATTGATTGTAGATTTTACAGTCTCCATTTTGAATCTTTTGTAGACTAGGAACTTGTTGAGGGGATGAGATTGATGATGGCTCTGAATGATCCATTGGGCTTTCTCACTAGGAATATTGGAGAATAGAATCCCATCTGTTTGGGTGGAGGGACCGGAACAATGGCTCTCTTTTCGATCAGAAGGGAGACTTGAAGATCCATTATTTCTTGTTCTTTTTTTATTTTTTTGTTTATAATAAACCTGTCTGGCGGAAGATTTACAAATTCTAGAAGTAATCCGGATTTTATTACGTAAAGCACCCACGGGGATGCTCCTAAACTTTCCCATGCGTGATAGAAATATTTTATTCTTCCCCCCACAGGACTTCTGGCATCATTGGGGCGGTAGGACGAGACTGCTTCTCCTGATTGAAAAGGAAACCCTTGTTTTTTCCCCTAGAGGATTGCCAGGGGGATTTTGAATCTTTTTTTTAAAATCAAATCTAGCACGTCTCTGGCTTTGAAAGGACCGTCTCTGGTGGAAATATTTGTATTCTGTTGGAAAGCCCTTTTTTCCTATCAGCTGCCTTCTCTAGGATATCATCCAGGGCTCTGCCAAACAGTCTATCCCCTTCACATGGAATAGAACAGAGTTTGTTTTTTTGAGGCCGCATCCCCCGACCATGTTCTGAGCCAGATGGCTCTTCTGGAAGCATTGGAAAGAGCTGCTGATCTGGAGGCTAATTTTACAACGTCAGCCAAGGCATCGGCCAGGAAGTTAGATGCCTGTTTAAGAATTGGTAGTGAGGATAATATGTCTTCTCTAGGAGTTCCTGATTCAAGGTGCTTCTGTAATTGAGACAACCAAATAGACAAGGTACGTGCTGTATAAGTGGAAGCAATACTTGGGCGTAGAATCGGCGTAGCTGACTCCCAAGTTTTTTTGAGTAGGGATTCCCCCTTTTTGTCCATCGGATCTTTTAGGAGGCCTAAATCCTCAAAGGGTAAAGCAGACTTCTTTGAAATTTTGGCCACATGGGCATCTACTTTAGGAGCCCTATCCCAAACGGAAGAATCTTCCTCCGTAAAAGGATACTTTCTCTTCAATACCCTGGATACAGACTGTCTTTTCTCCGGATCCTTCCACTCATTGAGGATGTCTTTTTATGTTTTCGTGAACAGGAAAAACCCTTTTTCTTTTATCAGCTAACCCCAAGAACATCTGGTCCTGTATTGAAAGGGGTTCTTTTTGATCCTCCATATTAATGGTCGCCCTAATATTTTTTAATAGGGACTCTGTTTCTTCCACTGAACAAAGGGGACGGCCTGATGTGTTCTCAGAAAGACTGGAATCTGAGTCAGATGATAATAAACCTTCCTCTAAGGCCTCATGCACACGAACGTGTGCCGGCCGTGCCCGTGCTGCGGGCCGCAAACTGCGGTCCGCAATGCATGGGCACTGACCGTGAGGCCACCGCATGCTGATCGCGGACCCATTCACTTGAATGGGGTCCGCGATCCGCATCCGAGGGTCCGCACCACAAAAAAGTAGTGCTTGCGCTACTTTTTTGCGGTGCGGAGGCACGGCCAGAAACACCACGGAAGCACACCGTAGTGCTTCCGTGGTGTTCCGATCCGTGCCTCCGCTCCGCATCTCCCGGATCGCGGACCCATTGAAGTGAATGGGTCCGCGATCCGTGATGCGGGCTGCACACGCCCAGTGCCCGTTTACTGTGGACCCGCCGTATGCGGCCCGCAGCACGGGCACGGTTCGTGTGCATGAGCCCTAAGTCAGAATACTTATCTTCAGGATGAACCGACTGAGTTTGAGAGGTAGAAGGCTTATATGGGACAGAGGCTAGTTTAGCGTCGATTGCCTCCTGTAATTCTTACTTAATAAGGGATCTTAAATTTTCCACCAAGGAAGGAGATTCTTCAGACATAACTTTATCCAGGCACTTTACACATAAGGATTTTTTATATGCAGTATACCTTTTACATAAGGCCCTTTTACATAAGGGACACTTCTTTTGTGAAGGCTCCCCAGAAGCTTTAACAGCATCCTTCCCCTGAGAATCAGAAACGGGGGATTACTAACCAGAAGAACACTGTGGGGAAGATAAGAGCCGTCACCAAGAAGGAATACCACCAGGTGCCTAGAATATATAAAAGAACCATAATTTCCCCCAGGGATAGGAGGCTTACCGGTCTGGAGGGCCTTTGGGGGTCCGTGGATCGGCAGGAGGGGTCGCACTCTGGCTGTACAGACATCCTGCTTCAGGAACCGATAACAATCCATGAGGAACGCCGCTCCATTAAAGTGTATGGGCGCTCCGATGGAGGGACGTCAGACGCACGCAGCGCACGTGCGACTGACGTCATCAGAAGAGGCCCGCCTCCTGCATGACGACTGGAGCATTCCAGGCCCAAGGGAACGCCCCCAATCCACTGCCCCTTGCCTTAGAGATGGAGGAGGCACTTAGAAAAGGGCCGGGACTTTAAAGATGGTGCCCGCTCCTGAATGGATATGCCATGCCTGCTAGCTGGATATGCAGGTCACCCACGGCTAACGTCCGCGACCGGCTAACGTGCCAATCGTGGACATTTAACCCCTCGGGTGCCGCGGTCAAGCCTGACCACGGCACCTGAATGTGGCAAACACCGGAAGCGTATGCTCCGGCTCCCCGTGTGGCGATCGGAGGAGCCGGAGCGTGCCTGCAGCAGCCCCTGCTATAGTAAATGACAGGAGGCTGCTGCATAGGCTTTCCTATGGAGCCCTTGCCTGTAATAGGGGTCCATAGGAAAGCAGTAAAATCATCATAGACTCCAATGTAAGTGCATTGGAGTCTATGATATAAGCAATCAAATGATTGCTTCTTATAGTTCCCTATGGGAACTATAAAAAAGTGTAAAAAAATAAAAATAAAGTTTAAAAAAAATCACCCCCCTTTCACGAAAATAAAAATATTAAAAAAATAAAAAAATACACATCATGGGTATCGCCGTGTGCGAAAACGCCCATATTATATAAATAGAAAAAAATATTTCCCACAAGGAAAAAAGTGAAACGGAAAAAAATGTCCAAATGGCCGATTCGCCATTTTTGTCGCTTTAAAAAAAAAATTAAAAATAAAAAGCGATCAAAAAGTCACACACACCCCAGAATGGTATCAATAAAAGTTGAGATCGCCCTGCAAAAAATGAGCCCCCATACAGCTCCATACACATAAATACCAAAAAGTTATAGGGGTCAAGAACTGGAAAAAAAAAAAAATGTCCAACTTTATAATTTTTTTATCACTATCAAAATGCAAGAAAAACTATACATATTAGATTATCGCTGGATTCGTACTGACCAGTAGAATGAAAGTAACTGGTCGGTTTTAACGCACATCGAACGCCATAAATAAAAAAACCTGTAAAACTGTGGCGGAATTGCGTTTTTTTTTGCAATTTCACCCGATTTGGAATTTTTCCCGCTTCCAACTACACCATATGCAATATTAAATGGTGGCGTTGAAAAGTACAACTTGTCCCGCAAAAAACAAGCTCTCATACAGCTATGTGAACAGAAAAATAAAAAAGTTATGGCTGTATCAAGGCAGGGAGCGCAAAACGAAAACCGAAAAAACCTCCGGGGTAGAAAGGGTTAAAGGTGTTGGTCTCTGAGTTGTTTCCTGTCCCTGGGGAGGTGGGTTACCCTCCAGGTGTGCCGTTGTGGAAGCGTGGGGAAAAATATTCTAGTTTTCAAACCAGCACCTGGATCTGAATACTTTTGTAATTGCATGTATTTAAAAATTTAGTATAGCCACTGAGTAATTCAATAAAATGTATCTGTATAGCGCCACCTGCTGTTTGTTTTTTTCTTATTTTTTTGTCCGGCTCACTGAGATGGCCGCACATGCTCAGTTTCACCCTTCAACTACCTCCTGAGCGGTGATAGGGAAAGCATGGACACACCTCCTGAGCTACAGCAGAAAAGACACTCCCCTTGAGCTGTCGGCTTGATGTAAATCTACCAGAGCAACGAATGGGGAGATTTCTGGATCCATGTGAGGTACAGGGCTTGTTCTAGCTTTGTTATAAAGAGATTGTCATGTACTGTATGATGTCTGATTTTCATTCTTCACATTAGTCATGGGACAACCCATTTAACAAAAATAGACTTCGCTGTCTAATGTCTTGATACATAAGACAAGGATGAGCCTATGATGAAAAGGTCCAAAGGGTGCCTCAGGTTGATAGCTGTGTCCCATACATGATAGAATACCTAAAAAGGAGGAGGGGGCATTGAGAGCTAGATGAATATACTGCATCACTGCCCAGATTGCATGATGGTAACAGTCCCCATGATGGTAAAGAGGGCATGATCCTAGGAAATAGAGACCTGCTAATTGTAAATGACTGATAGCATTCACTGCAGCCCAAGTAGATTATAATAGTTATGGAATGACCACTGAATACAATAGAGAAAAGCACTTTTCATAAGTAAATATGCAAAAGCTATAAACCTCTACTAACAAAATGCCAATATCACTACATAACGGGGCAAGGAAGATCTAAAGATAGGCATCACTTACATGTATGGCGGTAATCAGAAGCCCCTTACGTGGGGGCTGCAATCCCAGCATGTGGTACCAGGCACAGCCTCCACGCACAGCCAGTGACATCGCATACTGAGGCAGCGGTCCAGCATAGTGCCGTACACGGTCCCAACATGATGGTGGAGAGCATCACTAGGTGTGATTACAGGCATACAGCCAATGACATAGCACCCACTGCTTTGCTGAATAGTATATCAGCCATCAGCTGTACTGGTCCATGACAGCTAGTGATGGAAACATCATCCTGGAGGCACTGATCTCACATTGAGCATGTAATACTAGGAGAGACAAATCCACATGAACCAAATCTGAAACTAGGGCAAGTTGCACACTGCATATCAGAAAGTTTGAGAAGTAATGCAATCAAGAGATGTTCCAGAGCTTCAAAACTGATGCACTAACAATTCCTGGGTCCCCACAAGGCTCCACTTTCTGGTTCTTCTGGCCATACTGGAAATGACCGCTCAGTCAATCATTGGCCACAGGGTAGTATGTAAATCCCATGTGCCGTTAGGTCCTTGCGATGTCACAGGGTCACATGACAAGCTAAATACAGGATGTAGCAGCAGGGTGATACCTTATCCCACGCGCTCTGGTAATAAGGATTAGTAATATAAGATACAATTAATAATAATTAACCCTAATGATGGTGTTAATTGTGAGGCCCATGGTCACTTTGGTACTAAAGCATTCAATATCACATGACGCTGTGATAAGGTCCTTATGGCACATGACCTTAGACACTACCTTGTCCACAGTGGTGACCTACTTGAGCAAGTGACTGGCTGAGTGGTCATTTTCTTGAGTCAGGAGGGACCAGAATGTATGGACCATCGGGGGCCTGGAAGGTGTCAGGACAGAACCGGCAGGGGGTCAGTAAGGATCACTCCTTTTGTTTCCATGCCCCACTGACATTTCAGAGAAAAATTACCGTCCAGACAATCCCTTTAAGAGGGTAGCCAATCATGAATTAATGAACAACTGGATGTTACAGGTAGGGGGTGTGTCCCTGCAGTCTTGACAGTGTCCAGTCAGTGCTGGTAGTATCAGACTGTTCAGGGACACGCCTCCTACTGATAACACCCATTTGTCAATCATTATTGCTGCAGCATGTGCTTGTCTGAATGAGGTTCTTAAAAGCCAGTAAGCAATTATTTGTGACCCTCAGATGGCAACTAGGATGTCATTCCTGGAGCGTGAGAGGCACAACATCCGCACTGCCTCCAGCGCACCCGTGGAAGAATGTAAACAACTGGCCACGGAAGGGTTAACAGGGACCAGTAGTGACGTCAGGGACTCCGTGCGCTCAGGCACGAACCCCTCCAGCGGACTACAGCTCTCCACTCTGCAAAACTACAACGACCGTGAGCAAGGGGACGAAGCGCATGCGCACTTGAGGCTCCCTCTTTGTTTTCATAGGCGGATGGAAAGACTACACATCCCACATGGCATTGCGGCGTGCTCATGCGCTCTACTGTACATTGGGCCATTTAAAAGTCGTCGTTAGGGGAAATGGCCGCGCAGCTAGGTACGTTCTCTGAGGAGAAAGACAAAGCCAAGGTAGGGCGTAAAAAGAAGCGGAGGGACAGTTCACCTTCCTCGGAGAAGAAGAGGAAAAAGAAAGAGGAAGGGGTCCCCGGAGGAGATCTGACCGAAAAGGAAGCGAAGAGGAGGAAGCTGGGCAATGACACCCATCACAGCTGTCACCATCACCACCACCATCATCACCATCAGAAGCACCATCATCACCACCATGTCAAAGAGGAGCTGCTGCTGCGGCCTCCTCCACCGCCCCTGCCCAGCGCTGTCCCCCCTGTCGCCCCCATCAGCCAGGCCCTATTCACCCTGTCTCAGCTGGAGAGGCCTAGGGACAAGGGGAAGAAGAAGCACCGGATCAAGAAGGAGAATGGAGAAGGAGACAGCCCCCTGAGATCTGTCAAGAAAGGTGAGTGCAGGGGCACGTGCCAGGGGGTGTGGTGAGAGCCATGGCAGGAGCTGCTGACACTTCATTTCTTGGAGCGTGGCATCTGTAGTGATTACCTGGAGTGAATGGATCTTCCAGTATGGCTGTGGTGAACTGGCGTCATCTTAATGTATGAGGTTCTCCTTAGAGAGATATGATAAGACTTACAAAACACTTAACATGGCCTTGAAGGATGTTGTGATCTTTATAGATGGCTAGTGACATGATCGTCCCGATATACTGGTTCCATCAACACAAATTTCTGTATTTCGTGAAGTGGCAGGGTGGTGCACAGGGTCCTGGGTCCATTAGTGATATGGACATGGTTGTCATGTGTGGTCCTTCTTACAGGAGACGAATGCTGTGTGGTTTCCATGTTCCTTTATAAAATGGCCTATCACCTCTCCTGACTTGTCTCTAGAGTTCCCCTTGAGTATCTTTTCTTTTCACTATATGATCACCCATTCCTTAAATATTCCTACTAAAAGTTTATGAATTAATTGACAACTGGATGTTACAGGTAGGGGGTGTGTCCCTGCAGTCTTGACAGTGTCCAGTCAGTGCTGGTAGTATCAGACTGTTCAGGGACACGCCTCCTACTGATAACACCCATTTGTCAATTCACTTATAAGTTTCTAGTAGGAATAATAGGGGGTAGCACTACATAGTCATGAGAATAGATGCTCCATTTATTGTTGGATACCGTTATTTACTAAGACTGATCAGGAGTGGTGACAGGTTCTCTAAGGAACACCTTGAGCTATTCATTCAGTTCCCTGTCACTTGTGTCCAGTGATGCCTGTGTTTTGTGTCTGACAAGAGCAGAAGGGTCGTTGCAGTGTTTCTGTACAATCAGTTTTCCTCACTGACCTGGGTAATGCATAGAAATAGATGTCTTCATAGCTCTGGTGACTTGGTGTGATCAGGTATGACCCATTTGTCTATTCACTAGTAGCTTTCCTGGTGATCGACTGGTATTGTTGGGAGAGGGGGTCATTAGCTGGGATCCCCATGATCAGTTGATCACCAGATTCTTTTTCCTGGACTATACACTGACCTCATCGTGTCCTGCTGCAGCCGTCCTCTGTGAACGGCTGTACATGTAATGTCCTCCAAGGAGATGCTCTGGTCTTCTTGCTGTTTGATTAGGGACCTCAGTGGAAAATTTAAAAATGAGACACATGAGAGAGTTCAATGTGAGGAACTTGCAGCGTGTGTCAGTGTATCACATATATTTAAATTTATTTCTATTCTTATTGTTTATTATATGTTGTGCAACCATACCTTTATATACCCATAGTTCTGCTTTATGGATATGCACTTATGAAAAAAAATATATATATATATCGTTGGTCCAAACTTTTTATTATAATTTTTAGTGTATCACACTGACAGCATAATGTCAGTGTAAGGGCTATGCACACGACCGGTACCTGCCCGTGCCCGTATTGCGGCCCACATGCGCTGGGTCCGCAGTACACTGGCACCGGCCATGTGCAGCCCGCATCACGGATCGCGGACCCATTCACTTCAATGAGTCCACAATCAAAGAAATGCGGAGCAGAGAGAAGGATCGGAACACCACGGAAGCACTACCGTGGTGTTTCTAGCCGTGCCTTTGCACCGCAAAAAAGTAGCGTATGAATGGGTCCGTGATCCGAATGCAGCGGCCCCACTGTCAGTGCCTGTGCGTTGTGGGACGCAAATTAAGGGCTCGTTCACACACGTGCCGTGTTTTGTGGTCCGCAAAACACGGATGCCGCCCATGTGCCTTCTGCAATTTGCGGAACGGAACGTGCGGCACATTATAGAAATGCCTATTGTCCACAAAACGGACACGTAACGGATGTGGACAGCACACCGAGTACTGTCCGCATCTTTTGCGGCCCCATTGAAGTGAATGGGTCCGCACCCGAGCCGGAACCAAACCACAGCCGTGTGAACGAGCCCTAAGGTCCACAGCACGGGCACTGAACGCACATGTGTGCATGAGCCCTAATGCTGAGCGATCCTTCGTCCTAAGGCCTGGTTCACATCTCCTTTTTTTACTAACGTGCACTGCTGTTCCCATTTCTGTACCCTTTGATGTTAATGTGTTTGTTCACATCAGTATTTTTTTCACTGACCGTGGGACATGCACTACTTAGGTCTGTGATGTGAACCATTGACGGCCTATGGGTCTATGAAAAACCACTGACACAACATGGGTGGCATCTGTGTTTTGTCCGTTTTTCACGGACCATTGATGGGCGATTCTGTGGAAATGTCTGTACAATACGGATGACACGCGGATCCTTCACTGACATCTTCATGGATGAAACGGACATTTTATTTTTCACGGAAATGTGTAGCACCGCTGAATAATGTTTTCAAGCTATTCTTACCATCCATAGAAGATGTTTAGAATCAGGCAGAAGGCTGTACTACATGCTCACTCGTTTCAATCCAGTGTTCTTACTCCTAGTGTCATAGTAATAACGCTGTAGTTCGAAGTGTGTTGTACGGGATTCTTCTGCTTCAATTTTAAGATCTGTTTTAAGGGCTCATTCAGACGGCCGTAATATTGCGGGTCTGCAATAATGCGGACCCACAGTACTACGACTGCCGCCCGGCGTGTGTTCCACAGCGCTGCAGAACACACGGCCGGACGCCGCATTCAAAATGCCTATACTTCACCGTTCATGCGGACAAGTATAGGACATGTTTTATGTTTTTATGCGGAGCCGCGGCTCCCCGCTCCCATAGAAGTGAATGGGGCCGCAACTATTCCGCAATATTGCGGAATAGATACTGCCCCATTCATACAGTCGTGTGAATGGGGCCTAAGTCTAAGCATTGTGTGTAGCTTGAAAGTATTTTCTGAGGTGGCGCTTCTGTACGGCCCTGCACCAGATACTGAAGTCGAGGCGCCGGTGAGAGACATTGGGTCCAGGCGTGATTATGTCTTCACTGCCTGCCCCTGTCAAAGTGGTGGGATGTGGCCTGTAGAAGAGTGAGTGGAGCCTTTAAGTGCAACGCCAATTCTCGCGTTGCACCCAGGGACCAATTTGCATATTATTGAAATTCTGCTTTCACTATAAAGCAGCCACAAAGCGAGAAGGGACTGACACCATTAGGTTCAGCTTCAACTAGATTCAGACAAGGGCACATCTCCCATGTTAGCAGGTATTATTGAGAGGTATTTAGTGACAGATTCCCTTTAAACTGTGTGCACCAAGAAGGGGAAATAAAATGAGGATAAAAAGGAGCTCGGCTAAAATAAAAATACAAAAAAAGATGCATGGATAAAGATGGAACCGGTGACGCGTTTCAAGAGTTAATCCACCTTCGTAAGCGCAATATGAGGGTGATTTCTCTCAAAATGCATTGCACTTTTATCCGTGCATTTTTTTTTTTTTTTTTATATAAAAAACCTGTTTATTTTAGCGGCACTTAGTCGCTTCTATCATTATTTTATTTCCCCCTTTGGTGTATATGGTTGACGGGGTCATCATGGTGATCCAGCGAGGAGAGCCGCTGCTAATACCGTTCTGAGGTGTACACCTATGTCAGCTACAGTATGATTGCAGTTTTACCTGTGGATTTCACCCATTTCTAATGCAAAACTGCACCAAAAAACACTGTTAGAAATTGTGGTTTGGGTGCAGAAACGCACAGAAATAGATGCGGATCCTCTGCCCGTTGACCTGTACTCGTGTGCAGGTACCCTGAAACTGTGCCTGTATATAGGCAGAAGTGAAAGTACAGAAAGACTGTACGTGTCCTGTGTACTAACCTTATCTGTCATAATTGTCAGGAAATTCTCTATTTTTTTCTTGCTGGAGTCAATTACAGGCATCACAACAGAAAGAGAAAATGACCCCCAAACGTAACCTTTAATAGTATTCATAAAAATGAAACATTAACCCCAGTAAAAAAAAAAAAAACTACTCCTGCCTGAGAGCGGGACCGCCGACAAGGCTAAGGTAAGTTCTTAACCCTACCGGACCGCCTCTGCCTGGGAGCATAGAGTTCAGTGACGTATAATCATGGAGACCACTCTCACTAGCAGCAGCAGTCGTCTCGTTACCAGAGGGGTTTCCCGGTCCGTGTATCTAGCTATTTGTCCTGACCATCCTGCTGGGTTATAGTATATAGCCGCCTAGGATGTGACATCTTCACTCATTTCTCTATTTCTGTACTTATGAGTCCCTGATGAATCCCAGATCATTGACAATCTGGGGGGAAATGCGTCGGACCTGATATCTAGATAGCTGTGAACCTTACCGCTGTCTAGACACTTCAGGACTTTATGCTGGACTATGTATAAACTTTTTCCCTACGATTCCCTATGAATATTGTGTACCGACATGCCTGGTGGAACATTCATGACAATTTTCTCAAACCTATATCTGATGACCCCAGTGTTATCAGGGTAATAGAGGGAAAGCTAAGAAGACTGTGGGATCGCCCTTGTCAGGTGTGTATTCTGTGAGAATTTGAATTTCTCATGCACACGATGCAGATTTTTTGTGAACAGATTTTGACCTACTGTGCGAATTTTAAAATCCGCAGCATGTCAATTTATTTTATTTTTCCTGACTGGAGTTTCTCCATTATCTGCTCTTAGATCCTGTATGTGTGCATTTATTCTTAAAGGTTATGTTTTATGAGGTATTTTTTTGTTTCTTCTGTGACACCACTAATTCACTTTACTGACAGTAGACCAGTCAGATCTGTGATTCTGATTGCAGTCCATTGCAGGACAGTGCAGCAGCTATTCCCGGATGTGAACATGGCTGAAGAGGCTGTGGGTTGTGAATGAAGCAATGTTTCCCTTGCTTGTGAGGCATTCCCCTGGATCGTACTCTCACCATTCAATTAAATTCAATAAAGCTTTATTGGCACGTCCAAGTAAAACATTTAGCTTTGCCAAAGCAAAAAGAGATAATAGGTATTGTGGAGGGCGGTTTGATGTGGGAATTAGGGGGTGGATGTTGGGTTAAAGGGGCAGTATAGCGGTATAATAGTCCATGGTGTAGGGGCAGTATAGGGGTATATTAGTCCATTGTATCTCTTCTTCCTCTTAGTTGATGGCAGGTGGAGACATATTGGGCAGCGTTCTCCACAGTTGACTCTTCTTCTCCCAGTAGGATGTGGAGTTTTCACCTGTGCCACCCCGTCTCCATCTCCAGGCTGTGGGTGCTCAGTCTGTACAGGCTCAAGGTCTGTGTTTGGGGTGTGGTATCCTCTCCAGGTAGGGCGCCATGGTGTAGTCCCTTTGCAGTAATTGGTATATGGTGAGTTTCTGGTTGGTGTCTATTTCTCTTCTCCATTCCTCTATGTATCGCTCCTTGCAGCTCTCTATGACCCCCTTTATTTGTGATTTGTTCAGGGCATGTTGGGGGTTATGGTTGGACAGGCATTCTCTGTGGTTTGTGGAATCCACCTCCATAAATCTTCATGTCCCTGTCACGGGTGTCTAACAACTCACAGAGACATATAGAGGGGATGCTGGTAGTAACCAGTCAGGCCGCAGTGACCATTTTATGAAATATATAGGAATTTAGAAAGCTGTGGTATCTTTTGTTTCCATTATTTTTATGACAGGTCTCTGATGGTAAAAAGTTACCTCAGACTGAGTTCCCATACTGCACATGAGTAGTTGTCCTCCACCAGTAAAATACATGTGTAGTGGTGGAGGAGAACTGCTGACACCTACTGCTGCTGGTATTTATTGCCTGGTTGTCACCAAGACACACTCTTCCCAGCAAGCACAACCTTTGTGCGAATTGTACGTTAGGAAGTCTGACAGACCCTTCATCATAATGGCGGACCTCAGTGCTATACATAAGCTTTTCTGAAGGGTCCCTGTTCTGGTTGCTGTCATTAGACATGTTACAGTGCCTTGCAAAAGTATTCGGCCCCCTGGAACTTTTCAACCTTTTGCCACATTTCAGACTTCAAACAAAAAGATATAACATTTTAAATTTTTGGTGACGAATCAACAACAAGTGGGTCACAATTATGAAGTGGAACGAAATTTATTGGATCATTTAAACTTTTTTTGTAATAATAAAACTGAAAAGTTGGGCGTGCAAAATTATTCGGCCCATTTACTTTCAGTTCAGAAAACTCACTCCAGAAGTTCATTGAGGATCTCTGAATGATCCAATGTTGTCCTAAATGACTGATGAAGATAAATAGAATCCACCTGTGTGTAATCAAGTCTCCGTATAAATGCACCTGCTCTGTGATAGTCTCAGGGTTCTGCATCATGAAGACCAAGAACACACCAGGCAGGTCCGTGATACTGTTGTGGAGAAGTTTAAAGCTGGATTTGGATATCAAGAGATTTCCCAAGCTTTAAACATCCCAAGGAGCACTGTGCAAGCGATCATATTGAAATGGAAGGAGTATCAGACCACTGCAAATCTACCAAGACCCGGCCGTCCCTCTAAACTTTCATCTCAAACAAGGAGAAGACTGATCATAGATGCAGTCAAGAGGCCCATGATCACTCTAGATGAACTGCAGAGATCTACAGCTGAGGTGGAAGAGTCTGTCCATAGGACAACAATCAGTCGAATACTTCACAAATCTGGCCTTTATGGAAGAGTGGCAAGAAGAAAGCCATTTCTCAAAGATATCCATAAAAAGTCTTGTTTACAGTTGTCCACAAGCCACCTGGCAGACACACCAAACGTGGAAGAAGGTGCTCTGGTCAGATGAAACCAAAATCCAACTTTTTGGAAACAATGCAAAACGATATGTTTGGCGTGAAAGCAACACATCTCATCACCCTTAACACACCATCCCCACTGTCAAACATGGTGGTGGCAGCATCATGGTTTGGGCCTGCTTTTCATCAGCAGGGACAGGGAAGATGGTTAAAATTGATGGGAAGATGGATGGGGCCAAATACAGGACCATTCTGGATGAAAACCTGTTGGAGTCTGCAAAAGACCTGAGACTAGGACGGAGATTTATCTTCCAACAAGACAATGATCCCAAACATAAAGCAAAATCTACAATGGAATGGTTCAAAAATAAACGTATCCAGGTCTTAGAATGGCCAAGTCAAAGTCCAGACCTGAATCCAATTGAGAATATGTGGAAAGAGCTGAAAACTGCTGTTCACAAACGCTCTCCATCCAACCTCAAAGAGCTCGAGCTGTTTTGCAAGGAAGAATGGGCAAGAATTTCAGTCTCTAGATGTGCAAAACTGATAGAGACATACCCCAAGCGACTTGCAGCTGTAATCGCAGCAAAAGGTGGCGCAACAAAGGATTAATGCAAGGGGTCCGAATAATTTTGCACGCCCCACTTTTCAGTTTTATTATTACAAAAAACTTTAAATGATCCAATAAATTTCATTCCACTTCACAATTGTGACCCACTTGTTGTTGTTTCTTCACCAAAAATGTAAAATGTTATATCTTTTTGTTTGAAGCCTGAAATGTGCCAAACGGTTGAAAAGTTCCAGGGAGCTGAATACTTTCTCAAGGCACTGTATGCTGCTGTGAATATCTGCGCTCTAGTATGAAATATTAATAAGCTTTCTATATATAGTTCAGCAATGGTATTCTTCTTGGATGTGAGGTAAAGGGGAGATCTATACGCTATACATGGCTGTTGTGAGATGTGCCTTATAAGTCTATACCAGGGATCAGCAACCTCTGGCACGCCAGCTGTTTTGAAACTACAACTACCAGAAATCTCCATTTACTTGGGCATTACAAGAACAGCCGAGTAAGTGTCCATGCTGGGAGTTGTAATTTCACAGCAGCTGGAGTGCCGAAGGTTGCTGATCGCTGGTCTATACCAAAGAGTCTCAGTCTAACCCTTCCCCCCCACTAGAACAAGGTGGTCTGAGCCTACCTTTTAGTGGTTCTTCATGCCAACATTAAAGGGATTGAGCCCCACAGCTCTTGGGGTATACCTGCAATAAAGAATAGACCTGTACTTACCTCGCAGATCCCATGCCGTTGCTACGGTTTTCCCGACTAGGCTCTGTTCACCTGGCTGCAGAGGTGATATCACATCAACAACATGTGACTGCTGCAGCCAATCATTGGCATCAGTTGGTGAACAGCTGAGTGATTGGTCGCATCGGCCAGGTGTTGTCGCTGAGACGTCACCTCTCCAAGTATAAGTATAACATGTGAAAAGAAACCTAAATCTGCCCCCCCCCCAAGAAAAAAAATAAAAATCGGCAGCCCAACAAATAAAAACAAAAAAAAGTTGATATATGTTAATCCTCATTCACACGTCATTGTCCTGCTGAAATCTGTGAGAAGGTGGTCAGTGATGCATCCGTGAAGCTGTCCGTGAAGGATCTGTGTTTCACTGAGCCTGCACAACTGAAAAATAATTTTCAAACCATCTCTTCCTAATGATCCATGAAACACGGGTGCAACACGGATGGCGTCAGTGTTGTATCTGTGGCTTTCCCGGACCCATAGACTATAATGGACGTGATGAATCTGTGAACATAGACAAAATAGAGCATGCATCCGTGCTAAAAACACTGATGTCTGAATACACCCATTAAAATGAATGGGGACGTGTGCTGTCCGTGGAGAACATGACGTGTGAATGAGGCTTTAGACCAACGCATGCTAAAACTGCTAAACCGTCCCTGGTCCTGAGGACTGAAATGACCCCGCTTGTGAGCTGGATGAAGGGGGATCTGTCATCGCTCCGGGCCGATCTGTTTTACTTAATAATTCCCCATGATACCATCATTCTGGAGCTTTTGTTAGAACTCTCTCTTGTGCCGTTCCTCTGTTATTTCACCTTGAAATTTGTAGGTGATTTAATGGCCTCTGTGGTATAGCAAGACAATAGACCTGGCGGGGGATCTCTTCTCAACCGACGGGTTCTTCCCCTGCAGGAAATGCACGGCCTTCTGCATCCTGAAAAGAAGGGATCTGATGAAAGCTTTACATATACGATGACAGAGCACATTACATGCCGTACCAAAGGAGCTATTGTATAACATGCCCATGGAGATAAATGTATGTACCCACTGTACAGCAGTATCCCTCTACAGTATCTCCAGGAAATCCGAGGCACTAATAGAAAAGCATTATTCAGTCTTGGGCGTGTGGCATTAAAGGGTTATCCCATGAATAATGTAAAAAATGAAAACCTGATATCACATAGTACATGACAATCTCTTTCAGAACCAGCCCTGTACCTCACATGGATCCAGAGATCTCCTCATTTGTTGCTCTGCTAGATTTATATCAAGCTGACAGCTCAAGGGGAGTGTCCTGTCTGCTGCAGCTGGAGACAGTTGAAGGATGGAGCTGAGCATGTGCTTCCACCTCGGTGAGCAGGACGGAGAAATTAGAGCAAACAGCAGGTGGCGCTATAAAGATAGAATACATTTTTAATTACCGTATTTTTCGCTTTAAAAGATGCACCCAATGATAAGACGCACCCCAGGTTTAAAGGGAACCTGTCACCTCCTATAGAGTAAATAAACTGTCAGCAGTACCTTAATTTAGGGACCAGTGTGATGCTGATGAATATCTTCATATGGAGAAGTGATTCCTCTAACTGTAAAAAATCCATCTTTTAATCCTGTTGAGCGCACTGTCTTGCGTCAGCTTGAAGTCAAGGGGGCAGCGGCCTCCTTGCTTCAAATCTAGCAAACCACTCCCCTCTTGTTGCTGAATGACAGGTTTGCCGTTGGGCCGGGGATCGCGCAAGTCTCGCGCATGCACGGTGCGTGATTAGTTCCTGCGCGATCCCGGCTCTGGCTCTTCAGTTTGCCGGCGCTTTTCTCTATACCGCGCATGTACGCTTGGGCGTGCGTATCCTCTGGGTGAAAAATACGGTACATGCAATTACAAAAGTATTCAGATCCAGGTCCTGGTTTTGGTACCTTGATACCAAACCAGAGTTCAGTAAAAGTTTATTTTTTTTACAGTAATAACTTCTGCTCATCGTAGCCAATACATTCTAATAATTCTAACAATGTTTTATGCAAATCGACTTCGTATGATTCATCTGAAGTCGATTCGTTCATCCCTAGTGATGACCTATCCTCAGGGTATGTAATCAGTATCTGACCATTGGTGGTCTGACACCCGGGACCTCCACTGGTCAGCTGTTTGATAAGGCCAGTGACAACACCTTCACCAATCACGTGGCCTAGGCACAGCTCAACCCCATAGAAGTGAATGGGGCCAAGCACTGCCGCTATATACTGTACGGAGCTGTACAGAGGATAGGTCATCAGTATAAAAATCTCAGAAAACCCTTTTAACTGAAAGTGAGCTAATCACCATGGAAATGCCGAGCTGCAGTAACCAGTAGTACAGAGCGGTGTGTATTACTGCAGATAGATGGCAATGCCAGGAGTCGGGCTCTGATAAACTGATATTGATGACCAATTCTTACCATAGGCCATCAATGGGTACGTCCGGGAAAACTCCATTAGAAGCAGTGTACTCCAGCAAAAAATGATGGCCGATCAGAAAGGTATATACATTGCTGTACTTGTGAGTAATCCACTTCTGTCTGGTCCTCTGCTGTGTCATGTGACCGACTCTCCAACTGACACAGTTCCAAAGGAACTCTGAAAAATGAAAGGAGGAATCTCATTGGTTGCTAGGGGCAACGAAGGCAGATTTCCTATATACCAGTTTTGACAAATCTCCCTGAGTGTGGACAGGAAGTCAGTTTCCCTATTCAGTCCAATGAGACAGGCATGAAGGCCAAAGCAGGGTGAATAACGAATACAGCCACCGTTTAGATGACCTTTACTACAGATTACATCATGTACCGCTTCTTTAGTGTGTGTGTGTGTCCTGACAGTGCATGGACGGCTGGCTGTAGTGTCATTTCTATTGTTACTATTGGCAGATTTCCACAACCCATTTACTGGATAAGTAGTCAGTAGAGACAACTGCAGTTTATTCAAACTTCTCTTGCTCGCCATTTAACTAGTTAACCATCTTTTAACCCTTTCAGTACCGAGCCACTTTTCACCTTAAATCCCAGGGCGATTTTTGCAAATCTGACATGTCACTTTATGTGGTAATAACTTTAGAACGCTTTTACTTATCCAGGCCATTCTGGGATTGTTTTCTCGTGACACATTGTACTTCATGAGTCATAAATTTGAGTCGCCTTTTATTTATGAAAAAATCCCAAATTTACCAAAAATTTGAAAAATTTGAAAAATTTCAATTTCTCTGCTTTTAAAACAGAAAGTGATACCTTATAAAATATTTATTACTTAACATTCCCTATATGTCTACTTTATGTTGGCATCATTTTGTAAATGTCGTTTTGTTTTTTTTAGGACGTTAGAGGGCTTAGAAGTTTAGGAACAATTTTTCAAATTTTCAACAAAATTTCCTAAACCATTTTTTTAAGCACCAATTCAGATATAAAGTGATTTTGAGGGGCTTACATAATGAAACCCCCATAAATGACCCCATTTTAGAAACTACACCCCTCAAGTTATAAAAAAACTGCTGTTACAAACTTTGTTAGCCCTTGAGGTGTTCCACAAGAATTAAAGGAAAATGGAGGTGAAATTTCAAAATTTCACTTTTTGGTAGATTATTCATGTTAATTTTTTTTTTCTTGCAACACAGCAAGGGTTAACAGCAAACTAAACCTCAACATACATTACTCTGATTCTGCAGTTTACAGAAATATCCCATATGTGGTGGTAAACTGCTCTATGGGCACGTGGCAGTGGTCAGAAGGAAAGGAGCGCCATATGGATTTTGGAGGCGGATTTTGCTAGAATGGTTTTTGGGCACCATTTTGTATTTTAAGAGACCCTGACATACCCCTAGAGTGGAAACCCTCAAAAAGTGACCCCATTTTGGAAACTACACCCCTTAAAGAATATATTAAGGGGGCTACTGACCACTTTGACCCCCTAAGCATTTTACGGAATTTGGAAACACTTGGCTGCGCCGGGGACCCGATGGGAATCGCAGCCCCTTAGGATACCCGCATGTGCCGCGGGTTAATGCATCGGCATTGGTGTTTTCACCGATGCCGGTGCATACAGCAGGGGTCTGGCTATCGGCCACTGCCGGAACCCTGTAGCTGATTGGGCAAGCGCAGCTCCTGCGCCCGCCCGATCAGAGCGCAGTAGCAGTACGTCCCCGGGATTCCTGTCCCGGCTTCCTGCGCCGTACATGTACGGCGCTGGTATTCTAAGGGTTAATAACGTTTTGTAAATAATCTTTCTGCCATGTGTGTGTGTATATATACACTTTGTGCCCTGCATACGGTCATTCAAGTTTGGGGAGCATTCAGCATTATATAATATATATTATTTATATAATTATTATTATTTCTTTAATCACTGATTTCTTCTGTAACTGAGGCTGACATATTAGCCCCAATTTCGTGGGGTTACAGCCTTATAGCTGTTGTAGAAGGCTGTAAAGTCTCACTGCAGAGCTGATCTGGTCCTTCTAAGACCCAGCAGCTTGTGGAATTTCCCGATCCCTGGTGATCACCTGATTGCTATGTCCGGAGCAGGAGATGGCGTTCATTAAGCAGTGTGTCTATATAGCAGGGGCAGTGAAAAAACTATCTCTGCTCACACTGACGGCGGGCTCCCTGCCCCCGCAGCTTTGTCCAGGTATGTCCTTGCAAAGATAAGAGCGGACCGCCCAGACGTTTATAGTCCACAAGCTGTCTGCAAATAGTGAAATAGGTAAAAAGGAGTCGGTTATATTCCTAAACCAGGGATCGGTGACGTATAGACTTATGCAGTGTAATTCACTCCGCTGAATGAGCAGCCAGCTCTCAGGAAGGTACGCTTTCTTCCCGACAATCTGCTGCTCATCTGCCCGTGTAAATCCACCTTCAGGAATAACCAGTCACCATGGCCATTTCTCTGGTAAAACACCTGTACTGGTGCCTGGTATCTCCTGTTTACTGCACAGCGCGGCACTAGGTGTCCTGCACAGCGCGGCACTAGGTGTCCTGTACTGCCCCCTGTCTGTACCAGGATGAGTTGCTCTTTCGGAGGTCAGGTGAGGGAGGCTCCGTGCTGTATTTCTGGTACACTGCACTATACAGGACTCCTGTCCTCCTCACAGAAAGGGATTTCAGCTTCCAGCATCCATTCCTGATTATGTGTAAGGACTTGCTTTGTCTTAGTTATCTGCTTATTTTTCTTAACTCTTCATTTTCTTTTGTCTCAGGAGGACATTTGGGGGATTTGGAGCCAGTTAGGCTGCATTCACATCTGCAGGGTGAACTCCAACAGAGCTATGGTCTCCAGTTCCAATGATTGTCGGGAAGTGGCCTGATCTCTGCTGGACCTCATTATAGTCAGTGTGGTCTGACGGGCGGACAGCAGTATCCATCGATGCCGGATATGAACAACTCCGACAGGCTGCTCTATGCTCGAACGGAAAGTCTGCCGGAAAGGAAGCTCCAGGTGTGAAACTGGCCTTAGGCAGCAAAGCACAGGCACTGACAGTGTGCCCGCCGACCCATTCACTTGAATGGGGTCCATGATCTGCATCACACTGTTCACACCGCAAAAAAGAAGTGCATGCACTACCTTTTTGCAGTGTGGAGGCATGGACTGAAAACCCATGGAAGCGCCTCATAGTGCTTCCGTGGTGCTCCCATATTCTGCTTCCAAATCGCTGGCAGATTTTAGCCATGTTCCCTGCTCCTGCGTTCTCATCCTTCTTACTTCCCAGTATTGTCCTTTGTGACCTTAGTTTTGCTGACTCCCCGTTCAGCCAGTTGCTCGCGCTGTGATGCGGTTGGTGTTCAGCTTCTCCTCTATTCCTGAGCAGTTTATCCGTGGATGCACCGGTAGCAGCATCGTAGGAAAGAATGGAATATTATATGTAGGTCAGAACCATGCCAACATGGAGACGATGTGGTAATGGTGCACTCACATACTGTAGTCAGGCAAATCCCCTCTAATCACATGGATATTGTTCATATGCCTTCTGGCTGTGGAAGTCATTTTAGACAGTTTGGGGTAAAAATCAGTTTTATCATGATTACCTGGTATCCTCTAGTCCTGAGAGAATATTATTCAGTATGTGATTTGTTGTGGTAAGCTGGTCTATTGTAATCATTTTTCCATTGAGGAGAGAGAAGCATGAAAAGAGTCGTCTGGGGTTTGGCCCACAAAAGATATTGTACATTTTTCAAACCAGCACCTGGATGTGAATACTTTTGTAAAAATTGATTATAGCCGCTGAGTTATTCACTTAAATCTATCTGTATAGCGCCACCTGCTGTTTGCTCTTTATCTAAATTTTCTGTCCAGCTCACTGAGATAAAGGCACATGTCCTGTTCCATCCTTCAACTTCAGCAGAAGGGACCCCCCCCCCCCCAAACTACCAGCTTAAAATAAAGAGCAATTGGAGCAGGGAATTCAGTTTTTCTAAGTTTTTTTAGAGACTGTCATGTACCATATGATATCAGATTTTCATTTTTTTACATTAATCATGGGATAACTCATTTAAGAAAATGTCCGAAGAGCATGAAATGGTGTAAAAAAAAAAAAAAAAAAAAAAGTAATAAAAATGTGGCCAGAAGTTCTAGTGTCATGGCCACTGATTGGCTGCAGCAGTCATGTGATTGATGTATGTGAGGTAGTTGCTGCATGAGCTCTGAGACCATCCGAGTGGTGGATTTCGTGGTTTATAGTTCTTTATTTTTTTTTTTTTTTTTTTTTTTTATAGACCCTATTTCTATATATTTCCTGCTCTTAGGTAAGAGTCTTACCGACCTGTTCACACTTTATTGTGATTTCAGTCAAGCTGGTATTTTTGAGGGAAGAATAGTAAAGTATGCAGAGCTCAGAAGGGATCATCAGGATCTGTCGGGATTTGTGACGTCTGTCGTGGCTGGCTCTGTTTTGTCCCTTAGGGCTCATTCAGACGACTGTATGTGTTTTGCAGTCGGCAAATTGCAAAAGACTGATACCGACCACTTGCACTCCGCATTTTACAGAGCGCACACGGCCAGACCTGTGATACAGGGTGACCCACGAAAAAGAAGCCCCACCTCCAATATTTTAAACTGCCTATAGCAACCAATCAGAGCTCAGCTTTCAGTTTCTACAGGCTTCTGAAGAAATAAAAGCTGAGCTCTGATTGGTTGCTATGGTTAACTAAGACAGATTAACTATTAGGCAGTTTGATTTGGAGATATTGGAAGTGGGCTACTTTTCCGTGGGCCACCCTGTAGAAATGCCTATTCTTGTTCGCAATTGCGGACAAGAATAGAACAGGTTCTATCTTTTTTGCAGGGCCGCTGGACGGACGTGTGCTGTCCGCATGTTTTGCAGTTGCTTTGAAATTCTGCGGAATAAATGCGGATGCATAAAATGGTTGTGTGAATGCACCCTTATACAGAGAAGGGTGGGGGGGGGGGGGCTGACTGCTGCAACATGTGAATGGGGTCTAATGGTGCAGATTTTGGTGCTTGGTCATGTATAACCCAGAGACCGGTATGATTGGCATTTCAGTGATCTGTATGCCATTTCGATTTAAAAAGGCTGTGATGGCTCTTCCTAAGGCCCCATTCACACGACCGTATGTATTCAGTGATCCAGATAAAAACAGAAGACATACGGAAATGCCCCTTTCACACGGGCAAGATTTCCGCGTGGGTGCAATGCGTGATGCGAACGCATTGCACCCGCACTGAATCCTGACTCATTCATTTCAATGGGTCTTTTCACATGAGTGATGTTTTTCACGCATCAGTTCGCTGTTGCGTTTTATATAGCACGTTCTATATTCTACGTTTTTCACGCAGCCCTGGCCCCATTGAAGTGAATGGGTCTGCGTGAACCACGCGTTGCATCCGCAGGCAAGTGAGGATGCAATGCGTAATTCACTGATGGTTGCTTAGAGATGTTGTTTGTAAACATTCAGTTTTTTATCACACGTGTGAAAAACGCATCAAAACGCTTCGCACCCGCGCGGAAAAAACTGAACGAATGTACGCAGCGTGCAGATTTTCCGGAACGCATCCAGACTGAATCCGTGACTCTCGTGTGAAAGGGGCCAAAGTCTTCCGTAGTGTTCTGCAATTTTGCGGACCCATTGACTTTAATGGGGCTACGGACGTGATTTTGCGGTCAAGTATAGGACATGTTTTATTTTTTTTTGCGGGGGAACTTCCGTGAGATACAGGATGCGGAATGCACACGGTGTGCATTCCGCATTTTTTTTCTCCTATGGAAAAATGAATGGGTCCGTATGGTTCCGCATCTTATCCGCAAAAGTGCGAATAAGATGTGGAGGTGTACATACGGTCGTGTGAATGGGGCCTAGTGTTGAGTGAACTTGTGTTTTCAAGTTCGGTGTACAAGGTTCGGGTTATCTAAGAATTCTGTTATGGATTCCGCTATTACAGACCATAAGTTATGGTCCATGGTAGCGGAAACCATAACGGAATTCTTAGATAACCTGGACCTTGTACGCCGATTCAAAGGGTCGAATATTTTATGACATTATCTTAACTGAGCAAATCCGGGGATCCATGTAGGACAACACCTGCAATGGGGATATTACTTTTTGTGGGTGTTTTTAAATTTATTTTGTGGGGGGAAAAAATCCAAATGACCCTAACATCTGCATTACATTATGTTTCTGGAGATTACTGGCTATATCATTCTTAAAAATAGTTACTTATGGGCAGCTTTGATTCACTGCTTGATAACCAATGAGCCAGTAATTGACAGCTGACCTGCACCATGTTTCCCCCAGTCCCCTCTGGTCTCTGGCTACCATAGGGCACCACTGCAACCAGTCATTGGCTTAGTGGGCACCCCATTTCATTTTCTGTGTGAGCGTGGACTGGGAAGTGGAGGCTGGGTCAGCATTGGAGAGTATTTTACCCCACGCAGAAACTATTGCAAACCAACTGATTGATAATTGATATGTAGTGAGAAGTTTGTTGCCTTCTGCTTTCAAAAAAATCAGCTAAGCGGTATCTCCCTGGGAAAGAGAACCGTCCTCCTAGCTCCCCATCATCCCCTGGGAGATAACTCTTGGCATATTTGCCATGAAGCATTGCCACTAAGGCTACTTTCACATAAGGCACAGGAATCTGGCAGAGAACAGCCTGCTGGAGTCCTCTGGGTCTGGCATAGCCGGCATTCGACCGGACAAGAACAAGAATTTTGACTGGCCGAATCCTGGAATTTATGCCAGGGATCGGCCGGATTACCACCAGTTCCCATTAAAGTCAGTGGGATCCAGTGGGCACGTGGTACTATGCACTATGCTGAATCTAGAGAACTCCAGCAGGCTCTTCTCTGCAGGAACAGCCTTCTAGATTGCTGTGTTGCATGAATAAAGCTAGTCTAAGTCCCCTTACACAGCTGGTCTCCTTAAAGGGATTCTGTCACCTAGTTTAAGCCTATAGAGCTGAGGACATGGGCTGCTAGATGGCCACTAGCCCGTCCACAATATACTTTTCCTATTGCTGTGTGTGTCTTTGTTTAGTCAGAAAAACGATTTTATTCATATGCTAATTCTGGTTATAAGGAGCCCAAGGGGCGGTTACCAATATTCCTGGATCCCAGCTGCGTCCACTGTGAAGGAGCCCAGCACCGCCCCGCATCCTCTCATCTCCTCCTTGCTCTCCCGACTTCACGCATTCAGAGCGCCGTAATCTCGCGCATGCGCGAGTACGCCGCTTGTCAGTGATGGTAAACTGTTCTTTCCCTGTGCTGGCATCAGCATCAGGGAACGAACTGCGCATGCGCGAGATGACGGCGCTCTGAATGCGTGAAGTCGGGGGAGCAAGGAGGAGATGAGAGGATGGGGGGCGGTGCTGGGCTCCTTCACAGTGGACGCAGCTGGGATCCAGGAATATTGGTAACCGCCCCTTGGGCTCCTTATAACCAGAATTAGCATATGAATAAAATCGTTTTTCTGACTAAACAAAGACACACACAGCAATAGGAAAAGTATATTGTGGACGGAATAGTGGCCATCTAGCAGCCCATGTCCTCAGCTCTATAGGCTTAAACGAGGTGACAGAATCCCTTTAAGGAGAGCCCGTACACCCCTCCCCCCTCTAATAATCTGCTGACCTGATTCAGGTTGAAGGCTCATGATGTCTATGAAGGCTATTCTCTGGGTTCCATCTTTTGCCGTTTATCCTGTTTTGTCACACACATATAGTGTTATTTGCTAAATTGTTAATAACCAACTTGTTATTTCACAGAAATTACAGATGAAAATGGTAAATTTCAGCGATTGATAAAGGATGAGGAAGATGATGATGCTCTCCTCCTTAAAAAGCTCAAGAAAAAGAAGAAGAAGAAACATAGGGATGACTTAAGAGGCAGGAGGTTGAAAATGTATAACAAAGAGGTACAGACCCTTTGTGCCGGACTTACACGCATCAGCCAAGAAGCCGTGGATCAGTCTGATGTGGAGGTGAACAAAGAGTCCAGTAGATATCTGAAGGATGAGCAGCTGTGTCGCTCTGACTTGGGCACGGAGGAATACCGCGTCCCCCAGGAGGTCCAGATGCCTTTCGCCTCTCACCAGGAGCACTGCATTCGTACCACTACGTTAAACACCAGTTCTAAGTTCAGCAGGTTGATGCACGAGGAGAACCAGTCGAACGGTGGAGCCCCAGTTTTGCATGCCTACATGGATGAACTTTCCTTCTTGTCTCCTGTGGAGATGGAGAAATTTGCAGAGGAATTCCTGGATCGGACATTTTCGGAAAATGATAAGAATGCAGCCTACTATGCCCTGGCCATAGTACATGGTGCAGCTGCGTACTTGCCAGATTTTCTGGACTACTTTGCTTTCAACTTCCCAAACACCCCCGTGAAAATGGAAATCCTTGGCAAGAAGGATATTGAGACGACAACGATTGCGAACTTCCACGCACAGGTTAGCCATCTTATCTCTTTCTTAAAGGCCATCTGTCACCAGACTTGTAGCTATGAAACTGGCGAACTGTTGCATGGGCACTTGGCAGCTGAAGGCATCCGTGTTGGTCCAGTTTTGCCCACATAGCTGAGCAAAATTGTTTTAATATATGCAAATGAGCCTCTAGGAGCAACGGGGGCGTTGCCATTACACCTAGAGGATCCAATTCTCTGCAACTGACAACCCTCTGCTCTTTGACAGGGCCAGGCAGTGAAATCATCATCATGCCTGCCTGGTCCTGTCAATCAAAGTGCAGAGGATGCAGCAGTTGCAGAGAGAGCAGAGCCTCTCATCTGCATATATTAAAACCTCATTTTTCCCTCAGCAATGAAGTGTCCTCAAGAAGCATGTCATGGCTGCATCATGTGCTGCTTGAGAACTGCTGAGGCCAGTGCATTCCTGCGCCCCCTCTGAAGTTTACTGGTGTGGGGTGTCCCTGCAGAATATGACACTGGCAGGACAGACTGAATAGTGTTGCATCACCAACTGGTAACACCCAGCTGGACATATATTGCAGATTGCTGGCAATTCATTCATAAACTTATAGTAGGAATGATAGAAGAATGGTACTATACAGAGTGATAAGACTAAATACCCCTGGGGAGGCACAAAGTATAAAATAAAAAAATAGATAAAAAGCTTAAAACCACTACCACAGGCCGAACTGCAGCTGCATAACTGGGGAATAAAAGCTATGGCTATCAAAGACACATGTGCTGAAAATGGAAAGTGCGCCTGGTCAGGAAGGGAGGGAACTGGTGCAGTCTGGAAGTTTTCCAACAAATGAGATGGGTGATAAGTGTCAGGGGTCTGACACCCCCGCTAATTGGGGGAGCCTCTGGAACTACACGGCTCCATCCATCGTGTAGTGGACAGAGCTGGGTACTGCAGCACTGCTTCCATTAACTTCAGTAGGAGGTCCGTCCACTACTACACAATGGATGGAGATACGTAGCTGGTGTGGGGTGCTGGACCCCCAAAGATTGGATACCGATGGCCTGTTGAGTGCAAACTTTTCTGTAGGAACTGATCCGTTTTTAACAGACATTTTTTATTTAAATATAGAAGTGGCTTTTTATGCTCTTGTTGCAGGTCAGCAGGACGTACTGTTGTGGCACATATAGAGCTGGTCCCATGAGGCAGATCAGCTTGGTGGGAGCAGTTGATGAAGAGGTTGGAGACTTTTTTCCAGAGTTCTTGGACATGTTGGAGGAATCTCCTTTTCTAAAGGTTTGTTATACTGTAGATTTATAATGCTTCTATATGTTTTTATGTTTTCATTATTGTATTGGTATTTGGTTGTTGTATTGGTTGTTAACAATCTATTAGAAGATGATGGATGTGATGGGTTAGTCATTTATTCCCAATGTTTTTGCAGATGACTTTGCCTTGGGGGACAATGTCTACACTTAAGCTCCAGTGCAGATCACAAAGTGATGATGGCCCAATCATGTGGGTGAGACCAGGAGAGCAAATGATCCCTACAGCAGACATGCCAAAATCCCCTTTCAAAAGGAGAAGGTAAAAGCCTAAATACATAACAAGTAGTCTGGTCATAGAAATATGATGGAATTGTTTCATCGATAACATTTTTTGCTTTGTTCAGTAGCTTACTGTTTTAACCCCTTAAAGTCTATGAACACCTTTGGTGGCAGTTTATTTTTATTATTGCATTGTACTCGTTTTGAGATAAAAATCATTGTTTTAATTGTTCTGTAATAAAAAAATTTTGGGGGTCACTTATTAAGACCAGCGTTGTAGACGCCGGTCTTAATAAAGCTCCATAGCTGGCAGTAGATCGCCGAAGTTATCTTCAGGGCATCCAGCGCCAGTCTAAATGTAAGCCAGCTTCCTTGCTGTCTTACATTTAGACCATTTTCTACACCTACGGGCATAGAAAATGATGTATGAGACGGGCCCGCCAGCCCCTCCCCTTCCGTGCCACACCTACTTTTTTAGACCTGGCGTGTTCAGGGAAAAGTTGCATATTGTGGCACAACTAACCTTGGCTCGTGAATCCGCGCCTGAAGTACGCCTAATATAAGCATATTTCTGGTTTAATAAATTACCCACTTTTGAATCCGTGTCTCTGTGCTGTCTTGAGTTTCTCTAATAGCAGGATCTGAATTTTCACTCTGTTCCGTCAGGCAGCTCTGACCTTATATACACTCATTAAAGCTCAATTCCTATCTTATTGATAAGAATGTGGCTAAGGGCTGTACTACACTGACAGATTTTCTGACCAATCATTGGTCAGGTGGCCAATTACACACACAGATCTTTTGCTATACACGCCAACTATTGGTCTGATTGGACAAAAAGTGGTCAGAAAATCTGTTGGTGTAATACAACCCTTTATAACCTTTCTTAATAATTTGATGGGCGGCACAAAATGAAAGAAAGTATAGTTCACACATTTAGTTGGTTAAGCCTTTGTGACAGAACGGCTCAATATTTTTAATAAAGACGTATTTAAAAATGATTTTTAGTCTGTAATGAGTACAATGCAATCATAAAAATTTCCCCCAAAGGTGTACATTTTCTGACAGCAATAACTTTTTTTTTTTTTTTAATTTCTGTCTACAAAGCTGTATGAGGGCTTGTTTTTTGTGGATGAACTGTAGGTCTTTACTGGTAAAAGTTTTGGGGTGTGTACAACTTTTTTGCTCACTATTACTTAGTTTTTTGGAGAGGATAAGATAACCAAATAATGGCAGAACATATCCTATATTTAGCCTATATTTCAAGTGAATGGGGCTGAGCGCGATACCAAGCACAGCCGCTGTACAATGTGTGGCACTGGGCTTGGTAAGCTGCAAGAAGCTAGCGTTGCTCACAGTAGCGCCGGTACCTTCTCAAACAGCTGATCGGTGGGGGTCCCGGGTGTTGGACCCCCACCGATCAGATACTGATGTACAGTACTTAGAGGTTCTGTCGCCTGGATCAATGCTACCCTACCAGGCATTATAGCCTGGTAGGGTTGATGATGACTGACGATACCTTTCTTTCTGCTATCGATGGCGTGGTGGTTGAGAAAAAAGAACTTTTAAAAAAATATGCAAAAGAAGTATTTGAGTTCCAGGAGGCGGGCTCATGCGGTTGGAGCACCGCTCCAGTGACACCCCTGGTGCTCCATAATGACTCCCCTCTGCTGTAGTTCACACCCCTGCCTTTAGGTTGACAGCACAAGACAGAAAGGTTCTTAATACTTAGCGAATTGCTTGATAACAGTCTGTTCTGGTTCTGAGGATAGGAGAACATGGAACACAACCCAGTGTTGATCGGATCCTCAAATTGTGCCGAGGAAAGGTTATAAATCCCCCATTCTCGGACGGACATACAGAAGCTTCCGAGCGTCCGGAACTCCGCCATTTCCATAACTCCCATACCTGAGAATGGGAGCTATGCAAACAGCATATGTGCACCCAAAATGGAGCCATTAAAAGATACAACTCATCCTTTATATGGCGAGATAAGTATAAAAAAAAATGCAGACAGCAACACAAACAAAAAAAATTCCTATAGACAATAGCGGATATAGAATAGGCCCTCCTGCTTCTGATTTGTCTAGCCCAGATGTATCTAGTTCAAATATTTATTTTTAGAACAAATATATACATATTATCTAAAAAAAAACATGATTAGATTAAAATAAATATAAAAATAACAATAATAACCATGAAGTATAGAACATGATTCAATTAAAACATTACATAGTATTCGGGCCCCAAATCTATATTGCAGTATTTGATGTTTTGCCACTGCAGTAATGATGCTCATATGGTATGTGAACATCAGATACCGCAATCTAGCATAAATAACATATGCCTAGCAGCTCATAAATGCACATCCACGGTAGTATAGTATCCTGAAAAATGCAGCACAGTTTCAGGCTGTGAGAGCCCCCCTATATTTTAGAAAAAAAAATTCCTGTGGTCATTTAGTAGGGGTTAATATTTGTTTCCCTTTGTACAATTGCAGGACTATGAATGAGATAAAGAACCTATCGTACTTGCCTCGCACTAGCGAGCCCAGGGAAGTTCTATTCGAGGACCGAACAAGGGCTCATGCCGATCATGTTGGTCAGGGTTTCGACTGGGAGAGTACGGCTGCAGTAGGGGTTCTGAAGGCCGTGCAGTTTGGAGAATGGTAGGCTCACATGTTAATGATACAGGAATACAATGCTACTTATGTTTCATAAAATGAGGACAGAATTCATGTATTTCTGGGGGGGGGGGGATATTTGCAAAAGCCTAGAATAGGCATATATAATGTATATGGCTATAAAGTTACTCTACAGTGGAAAGCAATTGTTAATGTATCATTGCCCCATCCTCAGGAGTGATCAGCCTCGCATAACCAAAGATGTGGTCTGCTTCCACGCAGAGGACTTCTCCCACGTCGTGCAGAGGTTACAGCTAGACCTCCACGAGCCTCCCGTTTCCCAGGTAATTCTTTCATACCATTATGGTTTTTGGCTGTTTTACATTTCCTTGCCAGTTAATCTGGTATGAAAGGCCAGACGTGTGTTCTTTTCACCCTGTATTTTAAAAATTTCCTAAAACCCCCTACAAAGTCTTGGAATAAAAAAACATGATCCACTCACCTGTTTCTCTAGCACCATTCTGTGCAGAACAGATCCTGCAACTGTTTGCTTACAAACCGCAGCGGTGACGTGCTTGGATACGCCATGTATTACTGTCCTCAGCAGTCTTGAGATGAGAACAGTAATTGGCTGCAGCAGTGACATGTCAAGTCCAGGCCAGTCACTATGCATGTCAGATACTGACCTGCAGCCAATCCCTGCTGACCTGCAGCAGTCACTTGCCTTATCCAGGCACATCACCACTGCAGTCTGTAAACCAGCGCTGTACAGAAGGCTGCTGGAGAAGCGTATCTGTGTGTGCGCGCATGATGACCTCATCAGTATCTGATCAGTCGGGGTCCGACCCCCTGGACCCCCGCCGATCAGCTCCTGTGAATGCTGCGGCTTACCAAGCACATTGATATACATAGTACAGCGGCTGTGCTTAGTATTGCACTCAGCCCCATTCACTTGATTGCTGCTGAGCTGCTCCTATGCCACCTGACGCATGAACGTGTCATCACTCCGCCTAGGAAAAGCAGAGAGAAGGCAGCAGCGCTCACAGGAGTGCCACTGCTTTCTCAAACAGCTCATTGGTTGGGGTCCCTGGTGTCGGACCCCCACCGATCAGATAATATGAAAATCTCGGAAAACACCTTTTAGGTACAATCTGGCCTGGTGATCAGCTGATCACCATGGGTCAAACTTCCTAAGGGGGCTTTCCACAACTTAAAAATTTGATGGCTTAACCTCCATATATGTCGTCAATATTTGATGAACCCCACAACACCCTCACCGATCAGCTGTTGGAAGGAACTGTGGCGCTCGGACATAATGTAACAGCACACCCATCGGTCACATGGTCTTTGTCTACCTCCGGTATTGATGACCTGTTTTAATGTTTAGTTTTTACCCTCTTGGGGTATGTTCACATGGCGTTTTTTGCCATAGAACTTTGGTGCAGACACCTGCTTTGAAATTTTGTTTGCAGCCATGTAGTTTCTGCCTCTCATTTCTTTCAGTGGGAGGCAGCTCTGAGGATTACAGAGCAATGACTTAAATCCGCAGCTGTGCCAAGAAGTGACATGCCCATTCTTGCCGTGGCTTTAAGCTACCACTCTGTGATCCTCGGTGCTGCCTATAATTTAAAAAGAACAGGATGCAGCAATGCTGCAGCGGGATTTTGGCGAAATGCTGGCACAGCTGTCGGCGGTATAACCTGTGAATGTTCCCCTGCCTTTTTAGTCTGGATTCTGAATGTATTTTTTTGTTTTTTTTTTTGTTTCTTACCTACAGTGTGTTCAGTGGGTCGATGAAGCGAAGCTCAATCAGATGCGTCGAGAAGGTATCCGGTATGCTCGGATCCAGTTGTGTGATAATGACATTTATTTCATCCCTCGCAATGTCATTCACCAGTTTAAGACTGTGTCAGCAGTGTGCAGCCTGGCCTGGCACATACGCTTGAAGCAATACAGCTCCAACGAAGAGAAAACGGAACCTGTAGGAACGGACGACAACTCTGACGTTAAACCTCCAGAGGATCTTCCGACCACCGTCAAAAGGGAAGCGGAGGAAACTCCCATCTCTGCCCCACCACAAGGACCTTTTGTAGCACCACTCCTTCCATCACAGAGGCTGGACATCCAGCCGCCACCAACACAAACTCCTAATACATATCCCTCACATTTGTAGATAAAGTATTCTGAAGATTTATTTTTTTTCTTTTTCTTTTATTGTGTTTCTTAAAACTATTTTTTAAAACTTTTGATGTGAAGGTATAGTTTTATAACAAACTGACTTTATTCCTGTAATTTCCAAATAACTCCAATACTGGTTTCATAAACCTTTTATCTAGGTTTCTAATAGCTGACACGGCCAGCCGGGACAGCAGAATATGTCATTTAAGGAACACTGCTGTCAAAAAAAGTATATTATACGTACAAAAAAAACTTTCTACATTTTGATGTTGTTTCAATATATCTTTTGTGTGGCAGGGATAGGAGTCTCTCAAACTTTTTTAAGCTTGGGATAATTAAGCACTTTTAGTAATGTTTGTAAATGTGGTTAGTTGACATGATGAAATAAACCGCATATGTAGTTTTTATTATTTTTTTTTTTTTTTTTCTATTACTTTTTGTTCCCCAAAATTATGACCAGGCTAAATATTAGTTGGGTAATTCAGATATATATATATATATATATATATATATATATATATATATATATATATATATATATATATATATATATATATATATATAAATAACAACTGGTCTGACTGTGTTTTTTTTTTTTTTTTTTTTATTTCAGATTCATGCAGATAGCCCAATATTTTATTTTTTTTTACAAAATGGATTATCTTCATTTCTATATTTATTCTCCTCTTAGAATTTGGGTTTTCTTTATTCCTGTATTTATTTTTTATATGCTTTTGACTTTTTATAATTTATTACATTTTTTTTTTGACATACTCGTCAGATTCCAGCACTTACCATTTGGTATTTTCATATTTTAAATTCCATTTAAACTAAGCGAATGGAATAGAATTTTAAATAGGGGCGGGGTCTTTGGGTCCTGATTCTTCCGCCTCGCTACACGTTGAAAGGATTTGTGTCCATTAAAAGCAACTCGTGTTCTAATGTTGGCTGCAAAAATGAACTCACTTTTTTTTGTTTTTTTTTTTACTATACTGATGTAAAGTTTAGTTATTTAATTGATATTAGAGACTGTCAGCAGAATAAAAGGGTTTCTGGACTTTAATGCTAAGCTTTTTAATGCAGTGACTTATTAAGAATGATCACGCTGTAAGCAATTTTCTCACCAATCCTGGATTACTATGAGGTTAACTGCATACAGACCTCGCCTAGGAGGAATGGCATTGTAGTGCCATTATTGTACTATTTGCAGTGGCGCTGTAGGACAGATGCAGTTTACTGTTTCAGAGTCTCCAGGTGCCGGTGTCTTTTATTTTCACTGATGATGGCTTCTATTTGAATTGTTTGAGCATCTTGTTCTTCCATGTTAAGTAATATCTTGGTTATGGATCGTGCCTGTGACCTGGCTCCTGGTTTTGTTAAAACCTACCTTCCATGGTTCTCTAGCAACCAGTAGCACACTTGGAACAATGAACTTTGTGAGTCCAGTACTGGTGGAGAGCGAAGGTAGCAACCTCCACATTGCTGTTCTTCTACAGATATTTCCTCACCAGCTCCACAATTGTAAACCACTAAAATGCCGCGTGCACCCTGTTGGCGTTTCTAGAAGAGCCTTGTATGTATTTTTAATAACTATGTATAAAAAAAAAAAAAAAATCAAGTGGGTGGCGCTGTTTTTGTCTCTTGAAATATAACCAGCTGTGTAGGAACTTTATATACAGTATGACAAATCTAAGAGTTTGAATATAAAAAGAAAATTCTGATGTTCGCCTTCAGGGTTATAAGCATACACTTCAGTAATGTGTTGCAATACAATGCAGGTCAAGTGAGCCACTTTCTGTTGTATGATTTTTAAAAAACATTTTTTTTTTTTTAATAGTTATCACCGTGGCAGTAGCGAAAATTGATTTATGATTGTATAAAAGATAAAGCCAAATAGATTTTGAGCATATGGTTCTTAAATGAGCTTTATTTTCATTTAGAATTAAATGGATTATTGTAAATTCTCCGCTTGTCCGAACTCATAATTTTTGTAGGGGCCCTCGGAGGAGTGCAGTACGTTTGTGAAGCAGGGAACTTCTATAGCTATTGTGTTTGTCCTGTTTGCGTTTTCACGTGTGTTCATGGGGCGCAGGTTGATCATTGGCCCGCAAAAGAAGAGCAAGAAATTGACTGGTGTGACAACCGGGGGTGGGCTGGGGAAAAAAAAGTGGCCACATGTTGTAGGCAGGTCCAAATTGACAGAAGGTGGGGTAACAGAAGTAAACAGAGCCAGCAATACCATACTGCATAAGAAAATATTGTCCCAGCAGAACCAAATACCACAGTACAGTACAGAACAAAATACTACTTCAGCACAGCCAGGGCGAAAAAAAAAGCTCACCTTCTCCAGCCTGAGAAACACGGCCATCCCCTCCTCCCTGTACCGATGATATGGATTAGCATAGAGGTTGGGAAACCAGAATGGGCACAGCGGAGGAACGGAGCAGCCCATTGGAAAAAAAAAAAAAGAGATCACATTTTTCTCAATATGCCCCACACTGCCAGGTACGTACTGTATTTTTCGCTTTATAAGACGCACCCCAGATTTTAGAGTAGGAAAATAATAAAAAAATAAATATTTTTCATCAGATTAGCCCTTTCAGACCCCCATCAGACAAATAAAAAACTCCTCTTAACTCTCCTGTGCCATGGCTCCTCTTCATCTCCGGCAGAAGTCACGCTCCGCCTGTCTTCTCCGTCTGGTGCTGCACTGTATGGGGTCCGGACAGTGCAGTCCCGGCAAGAAGACTAGGGAGGTTAAGTATCGGAAGCACTTCCCCGCTACCTAATACATACTAGTGAGCGCTTCCATAATGTAATTCACTTTCTAAGAGGCACAGACATTTTCCCCCTACTTTTTGGGGAAAAAAGTGAGTCTTATAAAGTGAAAAATACGGTATATTGTAATGTCCGCACTGGTGAAAGGTCCTCTTTAATACAGGGCACTTACTAATGTATCATGATTGAAATTTTTATTAATAATAATATTATATACACACGGGTGTAGCTATAGGGCTGTTGAGCCTGAGGAGGCCCAAAGACCCTTGTACCACATAAGACGACACTGGTATTATAGAAATTGCATGCTGGTCAAGTTACACCTTTGGCTAGAAGGAAGGGGTTAGGTCAAGAATTTGGCATGGGAAGGGGGGGGGGTGGATTTGCCGTTTCAATATATATATTTTTTTTTTTTTTTGTTCGGTTTTCTGTAAATTTATTTGAGAGCAGCCATGTAGTTGGGGCATCATCCACAGTTCAGGATTCTTTTTTATTTATTTTCCATATCATCACCACAATGGCACCACAAGGAGATTGACCCCTGACCTCTGTAGGGGCAGGAACAGAGAAGGTTAAAGGCACACCTCCCTCCACCAACACCAGTGTTTCCTGTCCCTACAGAGGCCAGGACGGAGAAGGATCTCCTCATGGTGAGGAGTGGTGATGATATCCCTGGCAGAGTTCTGTTCCACATGTCGGCACAGATGCACGCTGATCGGCGTTCCTTACCTCTGCCCCCCTGCCTGCCCGCCCGCGGTCTAGTACTAATGCTGGGCAGGGGACTGTGGGAGAACTCGTTCCGGTTCATCCGGGGCCTGCTCCCGGCGCGGTCTCCCTCCTTCCCCCACGTGGGTGAAGCTGGGCTGCGCGCCCGATGCTTCGCGCGTCCCTGATGACGTATTTCCGGCAACGACCGGAAGTTGGTGGCGCGTTCGAGAGGCCGGCGGGTAAGTTCAAAAGGGGGAAGCGGCGTACTGATCTGAGGTCTGATTCCTGCTTCCAGCATGTCGGGTCCTGAGCCTCGCTCTCCCCGTGAACCGGAACCTCCCGCGCCGCCATCTGTAAGTCTGCTGATGCCGCATTGTTTATTATTTGGCTGGGCACATGGTCAGGGGTTTTTTTACCTTCCTCTCCTACTTCTACCATGGGTGACTTCCCCTTTCTTATGTGGATCCCTTCTGACCTTTCTCCTGTTGTTTCTTAGGCCTCAAAAGAGACACAGAAGAAGGCAAAAAAGCCTGCAAGATGTATCTCCTGCAGCTGTAAATTATCGGATCAATACACCAAGAAACTCTGTGAAGAGTGTATTGGGAATGTCATTCGGGAGGAACAACCCTCTCTTCTTCAAGAGTTTCATTCCATGATGCAGGATGAAATACGTGCTTCTCTGGCACAGCTAAATCCCCCTGCGCCTCCACCTCCAAAACGGCCTAGAATAATCTCTCATCCCTCATCTTCTGACCTTGAAGACCAGGATGAAGATTCAGTCTCCTCTAGATATGCAGAAGAGGACGACCGTGTATCTGATTCTGATTACGCTGAAGGCTGTAAAAAGTTCTTCTTTAAAAATGAAGATATGCACGATCTGCTTAAGGCTGCTAGGGCCACTATGGGGGTGGAGAAAGTACAGAAGGCTCACTCTGTGCAAGAGGAGCTCTTTGGAGGCTTAAGGGCAAAACGCGCAAAAGTTTTCCCCTTTAACGAGAATATTAAAGAAATGATTCTCGAGGAATGAGCAGAACCGGAGATGTTCAAGTGGCAAAGGTTGCTAAAAAAAAACCTCCCTACCCTTCGAGGATGCCTCTCAGTTAAGGGATCCCATGGAGAGGAAGGCTGACGCTCTTCTGCGCAAATCCTGGGAAGCAACAATGTTTAACATTAAGACCAATGTGGCAGCCACCTCTAAATTCTCTTCCTCTTCTCAAGTCTGCAACTGCCTTTTTGGCTGATGCCTCTGCAGAGTCCATCAGATTTGCAGCCAAAGATGTGGGCCTTTCTAATGCAGCTCGCAGAGCGATATGGATGAAGGCCTGGTCTGGCGATAAAGCCTCAAAAATAAAGCTCTGTTCTATCCCTTTCTCGGGGGAATACGTGTTTGGCCCTATCTTAGACAAGATCCTTGAGAAAGCGGCAGATAAAAAGAAGGGGTTCCCGGAAGATCGTCCCTTTCGCAGAAAGCTCCCTCAGATCGGGAAATTTCCAGGAAAGGTCCTTTCGTGGTAAAGGGAAAACAGGCCGCTGGAGCTATGCAAAGGGTGGCAAGGGGAGAGGATTCCTCCTCAATCCCCAAACCAAACTCTCAGATAAGCAATGACATCCCAGTGGGGGGGGGGCGATTGAACAGGTTTCTACCAGCCTGGGAAAGAGTGTCATCAAACCCATGGGCTCTGTCTATAATAGAGCCAGGATACAAAATAGAGTTCAAATCGCTTCCCCCAAACAAATTTCTCGTCACAAGATCCCCAAATCTAGACGTCATTTGGCAGGAGATCAGAATATTGCAAGTCCTGAATGTTGTGGCCAAAGTCCCACTCAGGGAGCAGGGGTTAGGCTTCTATTCTACCCTCTTCCTAGTAAAGAAAAAAGAGGACTCCCTTCGCATGATTATAAATCTGAAGTTTTTGAACAAATACATCATGTACCGAAGGTTCAAGATGGAGTCCCTAACATCGGCAATACCTCTGATCTCCCAAGATGCTTTCATGTGCACGGTGGACCTAAAGGACGCCTATTACCACGTCCCTATTCATCAAAGTCACCATCAGTACCTGCGATTCGCAGTCCAAGACCATCAGGGCTGCGTACACCACTTCCAGTTCTTAGCTCTACCGTTTGGAATATCCTCTGCCCCCAGAGTGTTCACCAAACTAATGATAGAAATGGTGGCATTCTTGAGGCAGGAGGGTTTGACCATAGTACCATATCTGGACGACCTCCTACTGATAGCCGACCCTTGCTCTTGTCTCTTGAGGAGTCAAGAAACCCTGTTGTCCACCCTAAAGAACCTGGGTTGGATAGTGAATTTTCAAAAATCTCATCTTCTGCCGTCCAAGAGAGTTCAGTTTCTAGGAGTACTCCTAGATTCCCACTCTCAAATAACCACTCTGCCTCCAGAAAAAATTCATGTCCTGATTCAAAAAACTCGGGCCTTCCAGAAGAAGAAATTTTCCTCAGTAAGGGACGCAATGAGCTTCCTGGGTCTTCTCTCCTCCTGTATCCCCTCGGTAAAATGGGCTCGACTACATTACAGAACACTACAAGCCTGGATTCTGAGGGTGTGGAACCGAAAACAGCCCTCCCTGGACCTTCTATTACCAGTTCCGAAGTCAGTCAAAACCTCCCTCTTATGGTGGTCAGACACCGAGAATCTACTGAAGGGTGTAGTCTGGAAGAAATTTCCACAGGTCCTGATCACCACAGATGCCAGCCAGTCGGGCTGGGGTGCAAAAATAGGCAACCAAATCCTCCAAGGGACCTGGTCTCTATCAGTGAGGACCCAGTCCTCGAATTACAGAGAGCTCCGGGCGGTTTGGGAGACTCTAAAAACCGCAGAGTCCTCCTTACTGGGCAAACATCTCAAAATCCTTACAGACAACACGACTACGGTTGCATACTTGTCCCATAAGGAAGGTACTCGGTCCCCGAGACTACAAGCTCTGGCTCTACAGATTTTCCGGTGGGCAGAAGTTCATGTTCAGTCTATTTCGGCGATCCATCTGAAGGGCTCACTGAACCAGGAGGCAGACTTCCTGAGCCAGGAAACTCTGGATCAGGCAGAATGGGGCCTAAACTGGGAGGTCTTCAATCAAATTACTCAGCGTTGGGGTGTCCCAGAAATAGATCTCTTCGCGACAGGGAAAAATGCAAAAATTCGAATATTCTGCTCCCTAAACCCCAGGGACAATCCCTGGGCGATAGATGCTCTTTCCCTCCAATGGAACTGGAAGCTATGTTACGCGTTTCCCCCTCTGCCTCTGATCCCAAGAGTGATCCAAAAAATTCAGCAGGGGAACTCAACTGTGATCCTAATTACACCTTATTGGCCAAAGAGAAGTTGGTTCTCCCCACTAAAAAACCTCTCGCTGTCAGAACCCTGGATTCTTCCGCCCAGACCAGACCTTCTGCTCCAAGGGCCCATTGCGCACCCCCATCCGCAGTTCCTAAAACTAACTGCCTGGATCCTGAAACCGAGATCCTAAAGAGTCAGGGATTGTCAGAGGATGTGATTTCTACCTTGAAAGCTAGCAGAAAAAGCGTCACCTCTGCTATTTATCTGAAGGTTTGGAAAAGGTTTTGTTCCTGGTACGGTGATCCATCACCAAATTCTTTAAAACCAGACATTTGTAAAATCCTTGACCTCCTACAGGCAGGCCTAGGAAAGGGTCTAAAACCATCTACTTTGAAGGTTCAAGTCTCAGCCTTGAGCTGTTTTTTCGACACTCAACTAGCCAACCACCGTTGGATCAAAAGGTTCATGAGAGCTGCGTCCCTCCTTGAAATCTTCTACCCCCTCTTGGGACCTTAATTTCGTACTATCGGGCCTAACCTTACGTCCCTTCGAGCCTCTGGAAGACTGCTCTCTGAAACTATTGTCCTTCAAAGTGGCTTTCCTTATAGCTATCACTTCTGCGAGAAGACTGGGAGAAATTCAATCCATCTCGATTAGGGAACCTTAGTTTAAAATTTTAGACGATAGATTAATCATCAAACTAGATCCGGGTTTCCTTCCCAAAGTCGTCTCAAACGTCCACAGAAATCAGGAGATAATCCTCCCCTCATTCTGTAACTCACCATCAAATGATAAAGAAGCATCTTTCCATTCCTTAGACGTCAGAAGAGCGGTCCTCAGATATCTGCAAGTGACAAAAGACTTCAGGAAATCGGATGGTCTTCTTCTACAGTTTTCTGGCAAAAATAAAGGACTGAAAGCTTCAAAATCCACCATAGCCAGATGGATTAAAAATACCATTTCCATCTGTTATGAAATCCAAGACCTACCTGGCCCAAGTTATGTTAAAGCCCATTCTACCAGGGCCATGTCTTCATCACAAGCAGAAAGAGCGGGGGCTTCTCTTGAGGAAATCTGCAGGGCTGCTACATGGTCTAGTGCAAACACCTTTATTAGGCATTACCGTCTGGATCTTTCCAATTCTGGAGACTTGTCTTTTGGATGTAAGGTCCTTCAGGCAATTGCCAGCGGCATAGTTGTAATTTCGTACATCTCCTTGTGGTGCCGTCGTGGTGATGATATGGAAAGCCGGAATTAGACTTACCGGTAATTCAATTTCCATGATATCACCACGACGGCAGGAGTATTCCCTCCCTTCCTTTTTTTCCTCTGGTATGAATCAATACCGGAGGGGAAAAAAAAAAAATTGGCTCTGTGATTTGGTAAACACTGGTGTTGGTGGAGGGAGGTGTGCCTTTAACCTTCTCTGTTCCTGCCCCTACAGAGGTCAGGGGTCAATCTCCTTGTGGTGCCGTCATGGTGATATCATGGAAATTGAATTACCGGTAAGTCTAATTCCGGCTTTTTTATTATAGACAATGATGGCAAAATATGAGATCAGGAATAAAGAATCCGGCCTTTTGTTTTCACTACAGGGGTTGAGAGAAGATGAGTAGTTATACATCTAGTCAATGCCTATGTTCTGAAAACATGTAGTTATGGGGTTATGTGAATTTTCTGTTTTGTAATTCAGATTTTATCTGTGTTTGTCAAAAGTGGGGAAATTGTCCTGCCAGCGAAAGGTTAAATGAGTTTTACACACAATATTCACTTAGTGTGCGGTAAAGTAAATCCAGCGTCTACCTGCAGCAGATTAGCTTCCTGCTAAACATGAACTTTAGTCTCTCCATAAATGTCACACCTTGTTTTACTTGTGGGTGTGCAAAACAGAAACCAGCAGCTTATGCCAGGTGTCTGTTTGCCAGGTCTTATAATGTACCGAATATTCCAGGGAAATAATTAAGTAGCTATATCATACTAGAACATTCCCATAGGTAGAGCTTCTGTGTCTGAATAATGACCTTGTATCTGTAATTGATGTTATCAGGGCAATGGATAATTACTAGAGATGAGCGAACGTGCTCGTAACGAGCACTGTACCGCTCGGCTCCCCTGCGCTCGCATGGGCGCAGGCAGCCGCTTCCGTTGGGTGAGGAGGACGGAAGCGACTGCCTGCGCCCAGGGGAGCCAAGCGGTACAGTGCTCGTTACGAGCACGTTCGCTCATCTCTAATAATTACTTAAGATTTTATTTTCATTTAACTTCACTGCATGTTTTATGAAATGTAGCGTTAACAGGATATTTCTATTGGCATAGCAGAATAAACTAAACTTGTCAGTTAATACATCCTTTTGTTTTGCAATGGGAATGTAGCTAACTGGTTTTATTCAGACATGTATATTTAAAAGGGGTTTTCTGGGAGTTAAATATTGATGGCCTAACCTTAGAGAGACTTCTGTCTCAGGTTATAAAATGTTGTTAAAGGGATTGTTTCACTTAAGCAAGTGGCATTTATAATGTAGAGAAAGTTAATACTGAGAGGGGCTGGAGAAGATCCAGCAGTCATGATCCATATCGGAACCAATGACAAATTTAGAGGTAGGTGGAGTGTCCTTAAAAATGATTTTAGGGATATAGGTCATAAGCTTAGGACAAGGACCTCCAAGGTAGTGTTTTCCGAAATACTGCCTGTTCCACGAGCCACACAAGAAAGGCAGCGAGAGATTAGGGAGGTAAACAAGTGGCTCAAGAACTGGTGTAGGAAGGAGGGGTTTGGGTTCCTGGAAAACTGGGCCGACCTCTGTCGGCTACAGGCTCTATCGTAGGGATGGGCTGCACCTCAATGGGGAAGGGGCAGCTGTTTTGGGGGAGAAGATGGCTAGAAGGCTGGAGGAGTGTTTAAACTAGGGACTGGGGGGAGGGTAACTACATTATAGGAGGGGAAGATAGTACAGATAGAGACCTGGGGCAAGGTAATGGAACTGGGGGAGGAATGGAAGGAGGAACTAGAACAGTTCAGAAGGAAAGGTGTAGGGTAAAAAAATATACATAGACCTCTTAATTGTATGTACACTAATGCCAAAGTGATGTGTGAGGAAGACTATGACATAGTGGGAATAACTGAGACATGGCTGAATGATAGCTATGACTGGGCAGTTAACGTACAGGGTTACAGTCTGTTTAGAAAGGATCGCCAAAACAGGAGAGGAGGAGGGGTCTGCCTTTATGTAAAGTCCTGTCTAAAGCCCACACTCTGGGAAGATATAAGTGAGGGACATGAAGATGTGGAGTCACTGTGGGTAGAAATAAATGGAGCCAAAAACAATAATAAAATACTACGGCCATACTGGACTTAGTATTAACCAATAGACCTGACAGAACAACAGATGTTCAGGTTGGGGGACACCTGGGAAATAGTGACCATAAAATTATCACCTTCCAATTGTCATTTAAAAGAATGGTTCTTCAGGGAGAAACACAAATACCAAACTTCAAAAAAGCAAAATTTAGCCAACTAAGAGAGGCCATCGGCCTAACTAACTGGGACAAAGTCCTCAAAAATAAAAATACGGCCACAAAATGGGATATTTTTAAAAGCATCCTAACATCTAATTGGGAGAGGTATATACCTTATGGGAATAAAAGGTTAAGGAACAAGGAAAAAACAATGTGGATAAATAGAACTGTAAAGAAAGCAATAAATGACAAAAAGAAAGCATTTATCCATCCGGTTCTCCCCTTCTACTTATTACAGGCCGTGATCAAGGTCCATTGTGGACCGAAACGTTGGCCCATTGTTCCTGTAAATGGATGGATAAATAAATCACTATAAGTTGCATATTTCGGAGTGCCGTGGTGTTCCTTACCTATATGTTCATTATATTGACCACTGAGCACCCACCTCTCAAAATAAATCCAGAGTGCTGACCAACCTCTATCCTAAACTAGAGACTGAGATATTAATCGCCAAAGAGTAAAACTAACCCTAAAATGTTCTTCAATTATATAAATAGTAAAAAGTATAAACCTGAAGGTGTCGGCTCCTTACAGAGTAATGAGGGGGGATGTATTTTTTCTCTCCACTGTATTCACGGAGGAAAATAAACTGTCAGATGAAATGCAGAATATAAAAGTAAATTTCCCATTAAAAGTGCCCTGTCTGACCCAGGAAGAAGTACAGCGATATCTTAAAAAGATTAAAATAGATAAATTGCCAGGACCAGATGGCATACACCCATGTATCCTAAGAGAATTACTGTAAGTAATGTCATAGCCAGACCCTTATTTCTGATATTTAAGGACTCTATACTGACAAGGGGTGTTCCACAGGATTGGCACATAGCAAATGTGGTGGCAATATTCAAAAATGGTCCAAAAACAGAGCCCGGAAACTATCTGCCGGTAAGTTCAACATCTGTCGTGGGTAAAAGAGATGCTATCGTGGAGTAACTCAATGAAAATAAGAAAATAACTCCATATCAGCATAGCTTCCTGAGGGACTGGTCATGTCAAACTAATTTAATCAGTTTCTATGAGGAAGTAAGTTCTAGACTTAACCGTGGCGAATCAATGGATGTCATATATCTGGATTTCTCCAAAGCATTTGACACTACCACATAAAAGGTTAGTATATAAAATGAGAATGCTTGGACTGGGGGAAAATGTCTGTATGTGGGTAAGTTACTGGCTCAGTGATAGAAAACAAAGGGTGGTTATTAATGGCACATACTCAGGTTGGGTCACTGTCACTAGTGGGGTACCACAGGGGTCTGTATTGGGTCCTATTCTCTTCAATATATTAATGATCTTGTAGAAGGCTTGCACAGTAAAATATCAATTTTTGCAGATGACACTAAACTGTGTAAAGTAATTAACACAGAAGAGGACAGTACACTACAGTACGCTACAGATGGATCTGGATAGACTGGAGGCTTGGGCAGAGAAGTGGCAGATGCGTGGCAGTTTAACACTGACAAATGTAAGGTTATGCACATAGGAAGGAATAATGCAAGTCACCAGTACATACTAAATGGTAAAACACTGGGTAACACTGACTTGGAAAAGGATCTAGGAATTTTAGTAAACAGCAAACTAAGCTGCAGAAACCAGTGTCAGACAGCTGCTGCCAAGGCCTATAAGATAATGAGTTGCATCAAAAGAGGCATAGATGCCCGTGATGAGAACATAGTCCTGCCACTTTACAAATCACTAGTCAGACTACACATGGAGTACTGTGTACAGTTCTGTGCTCCTGTGAACAAGGCAGACATAGCAGACCTGGAGAGGGTTGAGAGGAGGGCAACTAAAGTAATAACTGGAATGGGTGGAGTACAGTACCCAGAAAGATTATCAAAATTAGGGTTATTTACTTTAGAAAAAAGACGACTGAGGGGAGATCTAATAACCATGTAGGTCAGGGGTCAGTACAGAGATCTCTCCCATGATCTATTTATCCCCAGGACTGTGACTGTGACTGTGATGAGGGGACATCCTCTGCATCTGGAGGAAAGAAGGTTTGTACACATAGAAGAGGATTCTTTACTGTAAGAGCAGTGAGACTATGGAACTCTCTGCCTGAGGAGGTGGTGATGGTAAGTTCACTAAAATAGTTTGAGGGGTCTGGACGTATTTCTGGAGGGTATCAATATTACAGGTTATAGTTACAAGAGATGGGTAATTGATCCAGGGAGTTATTCTGATTGCCTGATTGGATTCGGGAACAAATTTTTTCCCCTAAAGTGGGGAAAATTGGCTTCTACTTCACAGGGATTTTTTTTGCCTTCCTCTGGATCAACACAAAAAGCTGTGTGTGCCTTGAAAAATTAAAACTTAAAGGGGTATTCCCATCTCACAAATGTAGTTTGTATAGTTAGATATAGCCCTACCAGTATTATTACTAGTAGAATGTATTTATATAAAATGTACCGTTTAGAAGATTTGCCTATTTGTATATCCATTGTACCACACACATCAGTCAGGCCGTTGCCCCTGGTTACGACCACCGCGGCCATGTAGTAGTGGTGGCCGGCTTGCTGTTGTTCAAACCCACTGTAGGTAACTGCTGTATTGTGAACGTACATAGCATGAGCATGCGGAGACACATCTTTGGATTGTAGCATTTTTGTCTGCACTTCCAAAATGCAGAGAAACGGATCCTGTTCCAAGATCAATTCATCTCTATGGTGCAGGATCCGTTTATAAAGTCTGCTTTTGGACGGATCCTGACCATTGTGTTTTGGACTGGTGGCGTCTAAAATGCAGATGTGAAAGTATCCTAAGATGTGTCTGCGCATGCTTATGCAATGTGCGTTTAGAATACAGCAGTTACCTCAGAGCGGGTTTGAACAGGAGCAAGCCGGCCACCACTACTACATGGCTGTGGTGGCCGTAACCAGGGGCAACGGCCTGACTGATGTGTGTGGGACAATGGATATACAAATAGGCAAATCTTCTAAACGGTACATTTTATATAAATACATTCTATTAGTAATAATACTGGTATGGCTATATCTAACTATACAAACTACATTTGTGAGATAGGAATACCCCTTTAACGTTTTTGATGCTAAATAATAATGGTCTCAAAGGTAATTGCTTAAAATCAATAAATCGAGGGGGCTTCCTAGTGTAGTCTACAACTTTAGCTTCTTGGCTTGGTTCCTAGTTAAGTAATTGCGGCTGGTTGGTCGTCCCTGTTTCTTGGTCGTCCCTTGCTTCCCAGCCTGTATCCTGTCCCTGTGCGGTCCTAATCTCAATGCAAGGGGATACCCTAACAGCAGGGGCATAGCTAGAACTGACAGGGCCCCACAGCAAATTTTTGCATGGGGCCCCCTCTTCATGACCATCCTGGAATTGCAAGTGTGCATATGTAAGGGTGGGTTCACATCACCTTTTACCATCTGTTTAATGTATATGTTGGAAAAAAAGGGATACAAAAATGCAGCACACCGCACTTTTGTATCCTGCAGAATCCGGCAAAATAAGTGTACTTTCTTTTTAAATGGAATATATATGCCACTGTATGACATCAGTCTGAGTCATCCATTAAGGTATATGTTTTTGTGTATGTTAAATGCAAGGCAAAAGGGTGATGTGAACCCAGCCTAAGTGTTCGAAAATAAGCACTAGTACACAGCGGAGCAACGTGACAGAGAAGGGAGGCTGCCATGTACTGCAGGCTATAGGACAGAAGGCTGGTCCTGGTGGTCAATGGTGTGGACTGTGTTCTACAAGGCTCATTTACTCTACTGGGAAATACAGGTCACACTACAGCATAATATACTGGAATATACAGTAAATATATTAGCCCGACAACCAAATAATAACACCGCCATACAGGAACCAGATAACACCTACATACAGTGACTGGATCACACCTAAATACAGTGACTGAATACCACCACCATATTGGATAACACCTCCATACAGTGACCGGATATCACCACCATACAGTGACCGGATAACGCCGCCATACAGTAACTGGATAATACCACCATACAGTGATTGGATAATGCCTTAATTCAGTGACTGGATAGCACCACCATTTTGCATAACACCACCATACAGTAACTGGATAACACCTCCATACAGTGACTGGATAATGCCGACATACACTGGATAACACATCCATACAGTAACTGGATAGAGGGTATAAGGGAACACAGTATAGAGTATTAGAGGGTATGGTAAGGGGGCACAATGGAGGGTATAAGAGGGCATAGTACAGGGTAGGAGGCACAATACAGGTGTATACCCTTGTACTGTGCTGCCACCAGTGTATGTTTAGAGGACACAGTGTAGGGTAGGGCACAGTCCAGGCTAGGAGGGCACAGTCCAAGGTCAGGGGCACAGTCCAGTGTAGGGGGGCACAGCCCAGGCTAAGGGAAGCACAGTCCAGGGTCGGGGGCACAGTCCAGGGTATCAGACTCGCCAAAGTTGGCAGGGAGTCTGAAGCAGGAGGGTCCTGGCTCTGGCTTGCAAGCAGGCAGCAGCGGTTCTCAGACGTGGGTCGTGGGCGTCAATTCAAAGCTGCAGCTTGGCGGGCGGCCATACAAACGTGCAACTGGGCGGGAGGGCGGGTTGGATAGAGCACATCCAGGGTCCATCTGAATGATTGGTGGAGCAGCAGGTTCCGCCCACTGAAGAGAATGCCTCTCTTCCCTTCTCCTGTTTCATTAGAAGTCGCAGTAGTAGGAAACACCCCCCCCTCCCACCAGTAGAGGAATAGCCAAATAAAAAAAAATAAATAAAAGATTTTAACGGGGCCCTGAAGGCCACACCCCCTACTACTGCTCCCGGGCCCCTTCTCAGCTCGGGCCCGAAGCAGCTGCTTCCCTTGCTTCCCCGATAACTACGCCACTGCCTAACAGGCTGATGTCAGAGCACTCGCCCTGAAAAGGGTGACCCCCAGCCGCTGGAACCTTGGACCTGACTATATGACCCTCAGTGCTCCCTATACAACTCCGACGTGTTTCCCTATAAGCGGTTCTTCAGGGAGTTAACAGCTCAGGGAGTTAGCAGCATAGTAGCAGCATATTCTGTATGGCAGTGGCAAAAGTTAGATGCAATTACCTGTCTTAAATAGTTGTAGCGCCTCCTCCTCTCAAACACGTGCCCCTTGCTGGGAAGGGAGCGGGGAGGTCCGGGAGAACGCCATCCTCACACCTGGACCCGTGCTCCGCTCTCCCCACGCGCTGGAGAGGCGCGCCTGTAACCATGGGGATCTTGCTACGCGTCCCAGGCCGGCCTTTTGTATATCAAGTGCCGCAGCAGGGAGATCGCAGTAATTCCCTGCTATTCAGGGAGACACCCCTCCCAGCAATATAGACTCTAATTACATTATCTAGGGCCAACATAAGACATTTATTTAGTAGGAGGCCACTAGATTAACCCTCTCTATTCCCAGTTGGGGTTTAGTTACTAGAGGTATTAGAGCTCTTCAGTTATATTTATTATAACCATGAGGGGAATCAAAGAGAAGGATGGGCTTATTTCAGGGCAAGAAGACCTATATTCAAGTGGATAAATGAATTATATCGTGGTGTTTAATTTTGTCACCTAAAGGGAGTCTGTCACATCATTTTCACCTATATAACTAACAGCACTGCCCCACAGAAGATTGCATACACATCCCAGACATACCTGTGTGCACTGTGTGTCTGTATTACATGTCCAGGAAAAGCACTTTTGTTCTGCAGGAAAACAGCTCCCAAGTGCCCGGCTCTGCTGCTGCAAGTGCTCAAAGCAAACCAGACTGAAGAGGGGAGGGCTGCTTTAGCTGCTCATAGCTCTCATATCTTGGGATTGGTAGCAGAAGATATAGCTGTTAGAAATCAAGTCGGGAGAGAAAGCTGTTTTTAGTTTCACTTTCAGCCGGGCACTTGGGAGCTGTTTTCCTGCAGAATAAAAGTGTTTTTTCTCAACATGGAATAAAGGCACATAGTGCACACAGGTATGCCTGGGATGTGTATGCAATCTTCTGTGGGGCACTGCTGTTAGTTATATAGGTGAAAATGAGGTGACAGACTCCTACAGTGAATAATGACTCAGATAGTTGAATCTGAATTTGAATGACAAGACCTTTTAGTTATTACACCAGTGCACCAGAACTGTGATATTATATCTCTCTGGAAAATTCATTCTTCATTGTGGATTGAGAAATGGCTGATATGATAACTGTTTATTGAGTCCATTTGGTGTAACGGATTTTAAGTAAACCAAAACAAAAAGGGAACTCAGACGTCGAGTAAGGGACCACATAATGACATCTTGAATAACAAGGATACATCAGTGGCCAGACACATTAACCAGATACACGAGGGGGATTCCTCGTGTATAAAATTTACTGGTATTCAACACGTCCCACAACCACAACGAGGGGGCGACTGGGACAACAGAATATTGAGAGCTGAGTCCAAATGGATCTATTACTTAAAATCCATCTGAGGTTTCGGTAAAATAATTTAAGAGGACTGGACAACCCCTTTAAAAGGCTTCCCTGGAATATGCGGTAAAGCACTACGGACGTCTGAGTGGGCCCTAACATGGTCTTAGCGCAACTCATCGGCATTTAAGTGAATGGGACTGAACTGCACCTAGGCAATGTGACTGATGTTCGTGACATCACTGGCTTAGAGTAAACAGTGAGAAGGATGCTGCACTCACAGGAGCGCCATGGCCTTCTCAAACAGCCTATCGGCAGCATCTTGCGTGTCAGATTCCTACTGATCAGATGCTATTGTCCTATGCAAAGGATAGGACATCAGTTACAAAGTGTCGGATAACCCCCTTAACTTCTCGGTCGTTATGAATCTCACTATTAGAGGACTGTCAGAAAACTGGATACTAGCGTAACAACAAACAGAAATAGGGGCTTTTTAAAACTTAAAGGAGTTGTCTCACTTCAGTAAGTGGCATTTATTATGTAGAGAAAGTTAATACAAGCCTCTTCCTGGTATATTGTTATTATCCATATTGCTTTCTTTGATGGCTGGATTTATTTTTCCATCATATTATACACTGCTCGTTTCCATGGTTACAGACCACACTGCAATCCATCAGCAGTGGTCGTGCTTGCACAATATAGGAAAAGGTAGTAGCCTATGTGTGCTCCCATGGTCCCGGCCACCAGGGAGGCTGATGCTTTTTCCTATAGTGTATAAGCACGGCCACCGATGCTGGATTGTGGGATGGTCGTAACGATGGAAATGTACGGTATATAATGTGATGGAAAAATGAATCCAGCCAGCACAGGAAGCAATATGGACAATAACAATACATTAGTAAGTGCTTTGTATTAACTTTATCTACAGGATAAATGCAACTTACTAAAGTGAGACAACCCCTTTAACTTTTAATCTCAATTAAAACAAAAATTCTCAGTTATAAAAAAAATCATATTGATGCATCTGTTAGTGGTGGTTATACATGTCTCAATTTTTTAGCTAGGAGTTCTTCGATAGCTTCCTTGCATGCAATTTTTTTCTAAGGCAACAGATGATATCAGTGGTTTAAACTGCTGAAGATTGAAAGCAATAATTTGATCACTTTCAACATCCAACATTGTGTAAATACAATATTTTGCGGAAAAGCCTGGACTATCCACTTGGCCATCTCCCGCTAACCACAATGCTTTACCTTCTAGTGATAAAATGTTGGCTTTCTGGTGTACTACCAAATGATGATTGGTATCGGTGAAATTAAGTTTTAGATATAGACCATACTTTCATTAGGTCAAAGAAATGTTTGGTTTTTAAAAAGCCGAAACTGCAAAGTCTAGCATAACATTTCCAGCTGCCATTCTTTGACTGTGTAGCTAACTACGCCATAAGTAACTCTGACGACCCTTCAGAAAAGACCATCTACTATCCACATTGAGCCACAAGCCTTAGTAATCTAGGTACACTACTGTAGGTCAGGGAAGGATGGAAAAGATGTAATTTTCTGATGTCTCCTGGAAAACATCAACATCTTCATTACTAGGAATAACAAATGACTCGTCCTCATCTGCAAGTTCATCATCAGAAGATAAGTAAAAAGTGTTCTCTTGATCATTATTGTCAACAACAGAGAATTCGGGTGGGGAAGGATTTTACATGAATTTGAATGTGTAACAGGTGAGTTGACATTGGTTTTAAATGAGCCTTTCCTGGCGTGGGATGTCTAAACTGGGATGGGACTTTCCTTCAATTCGTCATTATTGACAGCTTGAGGTGATGCACTTGTCAAAAGATTCTTGTTTGCTTGCATTTATTATGTTCAGAACCTCCAGACTCTGAAAAATTAAACTTTTCATTGTCAGTTTTCATTTTTTCCACACCAATTTTTGAAACACAAGAAATCTAACTCTATTAGACTTTCTTTTCCACCTTTTGTTTTTATTTGGCCATACAGTTATGCGGTTATCATAAACGCTATCTGTATCAACTGAAAGGATTTGGTTTGTTTCACAAGAAATCGCAGTTTGAATATAGCAACTGTTAGATTGGGCTATAGTTTAATCTTGCACATTATTCCCCTTGAACATCCTTTGAACTTTTTTGTTTGAGTGACTCAATTTTTTATTTTATTTTTTTGTAAAAAAATGAATCAGTACAACTTTGTTGACCCATGAATGGATCAGTTTCAGTAGCTGTGTTACTAGTTAGTGAGATTGTGTATTTTGAAGACCATCATAGTAACTGAAATGGCACCTCCACAATTATAGTTTGGCCTTCATATTTGATTTCTAAAGAAACTATAGACTGTTGATCAGCATCTATGACTTCACAAGTTGAAGCAAAGCATGATGAATCCCGTTTTTCTTTTACCATCGGACAACCCTCACTCCTTAGTTTATTTACATTATATTGAAAGGGTATAAATATTGTAGGAAGTGCATTCTTATGTAATTTATGTCTATTGCCATAGTAAAAGTATCAATTAAAAGAGAAGTGTCTAAAGCACAGTTGGTAAACATCGATTTGTGATCCAATGTAAATTATTTCTACCAAATCATATATATTTGGAAAGTTTTTTCAGTATTGCTGCAGCCAACAATGGACTTTTCCCCTATATTTAGGAAAGCAAGGCATAATTACATTTTTAGGATCACTGAACAGTTTAATTCTGGTTTTGAGATCCTGAAAATGGGACAAAACTGATCAGGATCCATCTGTTACGTTTTGATCCCAGGCACAAAACCATTGAAAGCTGCAGTTTTGTGTCCAGTTTGTGAATCAATCCAGTATGAAAATCATTGTAAGTCAATGGGTGCCGGATCTGTTTTCTTCACTAACAAAAAAACGGGTCTGGCACCATTGACTTAAATTGATTTTCACGCCGGATCAATTTTTTTTGTTAGCGAAAAAAAAAAACAGATCTGGCACCCATTGACTTAAAATGATTTTCATACCGGATTGATATTGGTTTGTTCAGTTTTGATTTAATACAATCGGAATGGGCCAAAACGGATGCATCCGGATGTATTAAATGGCACGATCCATTTCATTCCGGTTTTGAGATCCTCTTCTGGATCTTAAAGCCAGAATTAGCAACGCAGATGTGAAAGTAGCCTTAGAGCAGTATTTCTGAACTCCAGTCCTCACGACCCTCCAGCATGTCATATTTTCAGGATTTCCATAGTATTGAGCAGGTGATTTAATTATTGTCAATGCATCAGGATTTACCACAGGTGTTCATTCTGTGGGATATTCTGAAATCAAGTAGGCCCTGAGGACAGGAGTTGAGGAACACTGTGTTAGGGCACCCTTTTACTATATAGGAAGGCATTGTTAATAATAAAAATCCTGACTGATAGAAACTATTTTTGCCCACTCAGTGCTTGGAGTTTATCACAAAGTATTTATTTTTATTTGTTTACTCATTTTTTGAGAATTGACCACTGGTTCTCTATGGAATTGCCATCTCCTGGATAGTTGAGAGAAGTTGCTACTGGGGGATGTTTTGATAACATTCTTTATTCATGGCAGTGTTCTTAGGAATAATTGTAAGTAAGCCCATTCCCTTGGATGAGAAGAAACCCGACACATGAATGGTCTCAGGATGGTTTACTGTTGGCATAATGTTATGGCTGTAGGTAGGGACCGTCAAGGACAGTAAGCCTAAGGTTAGAACACAGCCCACTTTCCCTACCTACTTGCAGTATAAGCCCTAGATAGCTAGACTGCAACTGGTTGCTATTTATGTGCAGAGGACAAACAACAAAGACAGACCAGTAGTCGTACATTAATGGGTCAGAACCAGATAAGCTGTGCAGTACAGAATGAGACAGAAAGTGGTTAGAAGACAAGACAAGATCAGAAGCAGACGGATAACACAGTACCAAAAGAGAAAGAGAGTGGTCAGAAGACAAGCCGGGGTCAGAAGCAAGAGCAATCTAATAAGCACAGGAACACAGCTAGTGATTCAGAGACTATCACTGTCATTGATGTATGGCCAGGAAGGGGTTTAACCCCTTAATGACCGGGCTATTTTGCACCTTCGTGACCAGGCTTATTTTTGAAAATCTGACATGTATCACTCTGTGTGGTAATGTGGTAATAACTTTGGAACGCTTTTACTTATCCAAGCCATTCTGAGATTGTTTTCTCGTAACACATTGTACTTCATGACAGTCATAAATTTGAGTCAATATATGTCACCTTTATTTATGAAAAAATCCCAACTTTACCAAAAATTTTGAAAAATTCACAATTTTCAAAATTTCAATTTCACTCCTTTTAAAATTGAAAGTGATACTTCATAAAATATTTATTATTTAACATTCCCCATATGTCTACTTTATGTTTGCATCATTTTGTAAATGTCATTTTATTTTTTTGGGACATTAGAAGGCTTAGAATTTTAGAGGCAATTCTTAAAATGTTTAAGAAAATTTCCAAAACCCACTTTTTAAGGACCAGTTCAGGTCTGAAGTCACTTTGTAGGGATTACATAGTAGAACCCCCCATCAATGATCCCATTTTGGAAACTACACCCCTCAAGTTACTTAACACCGATTTTATAAGCTTTGTTAACCCTTTAGGTATTCCACAAGAATTAAAGGAAAATAGAGATGAAATTTCTAAATTTCACTTTTTTGGCAGATTTTCCATTTTAGTCCATTTTTTTCTTTAACACATCTAAGGTTAACAGCCAAACAAAACTCAAATATTTATTACCCCGATTCTGTGGTTTGCAGAAACACCCCACATGTGGTGGTAAACTGCTGTATGGGCGCATGGCAGAGTGCAGAAGGAAAGGAGCGCCGTATGGTTTTTGGAAGGCAGATTTTGCTGGACTGGTTTTTAGACCATTTGAAGCCCCCCCAGATGCACCCTATAGAACAAACAAGCAAAAAGGGACCCCATTTTGGAAACTACGGGATAAGATGACAGTTTTATTGGTACTATTTTGGGGTACATATTTTTAATCGCTCTATATTATTTTTTGTGAGGCAAGTTAACCGAAGAATGGATGTTTTGGCACTGTATTTATTTTTTGTTTTTTATAATGTTCATCTGGCAGGTTAGATCATGTGCTGTTTTTATAGAGCAGGTTGTTACGGACGCAATGATATCAAATATGTCTACTTTGTTTCAGTTTTACATAATAAAGCATTTTTGAGAAAAAAATATGTTTTTGTGTCTCCATTTTCTGAACGCCATATCTTTTTTTATTTTTCTTCCGATCGTCTTGTGCAGGAGCTCATTTTTTGCAGGAAGAGTTGAGACTAGGTAATTTTGGCACAGCTTTTATTTATTCATTTTTACTGCATTCACCTGAGGGGTTAGGTGATGTGAGATTTTTGTAGAGCAGGTTGCTACGGATGCGGCGATACCTAACCTGTATACTTTTTCTTATTTATTTAAGTTTTACACAATAATATCTTTTTTGATACCAAAAAAATCATGTTTTAGTATCTCCATAGTGTGAGAGCTGTAGATTTTTTATTTTTTGGGCGATTGTCTCAGGTAGGGGCTCATTTTTTTGGGGATGAGGTGACGGTTAGATTGATACTATTTTGGGGGGCATATGCCTTTTTGGTCACTTAGTATTACACTTTTTGTGATGTAATGTGACAAAAAAATGTCTTTTTTGATAATTTTTATTTTTTTTTTTAACTGTGTTCATCTGAGGGGTTAGGTCATATGAGATTTTTGTAGAGCTGGTTGTTACGGACGCGGTGATACCAAATATGTTTAGGGTATTTTATTTATTTTTACCCAATTATAAATGTACGTATATGGAAAAAATGATTTTTTTTTTACTTTTTTCAATTTTTTTTACACTTTTTTTTTACTCAGACACACTTGGTTCTTGAAGATCCAGTGGATCTGATGTCACTATAATACACTGCAGTACACTATATAGTGTACTGCAGTGTATTTTCCCTTTACACTAAGGCTTCTGCCTTTAGCCTGTGAAGGCGTACGGTTGCCATGGTAACCATCGGGATGCTGCCACAGCAGAGCAGCGTCCCGATGGGAGGGGGGAGGGAGCTCCCTCCCTCTGTACTGACCACACCATCGGGACACTGCCAGAGCACCGCAGCGCCCGATGGGGGAGAGAGGGAGCTTCTTCCCTGTTAACCCCCTCCATGCCGTGGTCCCTATGGACCGCGGCATGGAATGGGTTAAACGGCCGACATCACTGCCAGCACTGATGTCGGCTGTTACAGTAGATTGTCAGCTGTATATTACAGTCATGGCCAAAAGTTTTGAGAATGACACAAATATTATATTTTCACATGATCTGCTGCCCTCTGGTTTTTATGTGTGTTTGTCAGATGTTTTTATCACATACAGAAATATAATTGCAATCATATTATGAATAACAAAAGCTTATATTGACAGAATGAGTTAATGCAGCAAGTCAATATTTGCAGTGTTGACCCTTCTTCTTCAGGACCTCTGCAATTCTCTCTGGCATGCTCTCAATCAACGTCTGGACCAAATCCTGACTGATAGCAGTCCATTCTTGCACAATCAATGCTTGCATTTTGACAGAATTTGTAGGTTTTTGTTTGTCCACCCGTCTCTTGATGATTGACCACAAGTTCTCAATGGGATTAAGATCTGGGGAGTTTCCAGGCAATGGACCCAAAATCTCTATGTTTTGTTCCCTGAGCCATTTAGTTATCACCTTTGCTTTATGGCAAGGTGCTCCATCATGCTGGAAAAGGCATTGTTGATCGCCAAACTGCTCTTGGACGGTTGGGAGAAGTTGCTCTCGGAGGACATTCTGGTACCATTCTTTATTCATGGCTGTGTTTTTAGGCAAGACTGTGAGAACCGATTCCCTTGGCTGAGAAGCAACCCCACACATGAATGGTTGCGTTCACCTCGTCTTCTCCGAATAAGCTGTTTTCCAGATGTCCCAAACAATCGAAAAGGGGATTCATCAGAGAAAATGACTTTACCCCAGTCCTCAGCAGTCCACTCCCTGTACCTTTTGCAGAATATCAGTCTGTCCCTGATGTTTTTTTCTGGAGAGAAGTGGCTTCTTTGCTGCCCTCCTTGAGACCAGGCCTTGCTCCAAGAGTCTCCGCCTCACAGTGCGTGCAGATGCACTCACACCTGCCTGCTGCCATTCCTGAGCAAGCTCTGCACTGCTGGTAGCCCGATCCCGCAGCTGAAACACTTTTAAGAGACGGTCCTGGCGCTTGCTGGTCTTTCTTGGGCGCCCTAGAGCCTTTTTGGCAACAATGGAACCTCTCTCCTTGAAGTTCTTGATGATGCGATAGATTGTTGACTGAGGTGCAATCTTTCTAGCTGCGATACTCTTCCCTGTTAGGCCATTTTTGTGCAGTGCAATGATGACTGCACGTTTTTCTTTAGAGATAACCATGGTTAACCGAAGAGACACAATGATGCCAAGCACCAGCCTCCTTTTAAAGTGTCCAGTGGTGTCATTCTTACTTAATCATGACAGATTGATCTCCAGCCCTGTCCTCATCAACACCCACACCTGTGTTAATGGAGCAATCACTGAAACGATGTTAGCTGGTCCTTTTAAGGCAGGGCTGCAATGATGTTGAAATGTGTTTTGGGGGATAAAGTTCATTTTCTAGGCAAATATTGACTTTGCAAGTAATTGCTGTTAAGCTGATCACTCTTTATAACATTCTGGAGTATATGCAAATTGCCATTATAAAAACTGAAGCAGTAGACTTTGTAAAAATTAATATTTGTATCATTCTCAAAACTTTTGGCCATGACTGTACAGCTGACAATCTACTACCCGCTTGGCCATCCTGAAAAATTGTGGGGGCATGGAGGGGGGGGGGGGATTTCATGCTGCGGGGGGTGGGGGTGCCGCTCACCATCCTGAAATGTGAAAACATTGCTGCGCAGCCCCGATCTCCTAAAGGAGATCAGAGCTGCGCTGCTGAATACTGCGACTGGTCAGTCAAATCTGACTGACCAATCGCAGGGATTCTAAGGCAGGGACCACTCTGATTGGTCCCCTGCCGGGTGCCCGGACAGCTCTTCTGTCCGTGACACCCGTTTACATGCAAGTGTCATGATGTACTGTGCACGTCATGATGCGGTAATTAACACCATACGTCATTGGTCATTAAGGGGTTAAATAGAGCACTGAGTCCTTGGATCAGAACCTGATACGTCCATGCCTCAGCACTCCATTAGTAAGAGACACTAGTACACAGTAATAGAGCAGCTGAGCTCAACAGCCCACTGATAATCTCCTCCAACACATGCCCGCTGCAGGGAGAAACAGAGAATTACATCCTATCGCTAAGGATGCTGTGGCGTCACCAGGGGGGTGGCTCAGCAGTGGCCAGGCCGAGGCTGAGGATCGCATCGCTAGAGCCCGAACAGGTACATTTCTTACACATGACATAGGACTCATGGTAGCACTTACCCTTTCTTCTCCAATCATTTTTCCAGATGTCCTAAACAGTCTGAAGGAGACTTCATCAAAGAAAATAACTTTACCCCAGTCCTCTGCAGTCCAATCCCCATACATCCTGCAAAATGTCAGTCTGTCCTTGGTGTTTTTCTTGGTGTGAAGTGGCTTATTTTCTGCTCTTCTTCAGAGCATCCTCCAAAAGCCTTTACATCACTGTGTGTGCAGATGCACTCAAACCTGCCACCCAATATTGTGGCAGAATCCTCTTTAAGAGATGGTCCTGGCACTTGCTGGACTTTCTAGAGTGTCCTGAAGCCTTCTTCACAGCAACTGAACTTTCCTTAAAGTTCTTGATGTTCCAAAAAATGGCTGATTTAGGTGTAATCATACAAGCAACAATGTCGTTGTCTGTGATGCCCTTTTCATGTAATGATGTGTCATTGTACTTGTTGCCTTTGAGGCAATCAGCGTAACAGAGTGATAGCTGCCTTGTTCACTTTCTCCTGTGCTAACGAGAAGCTCACTGACATGATGTTAACAGATCATTTTATGGCAGGGCTGAAAGAGGGTGAAAATTGTAATTTATTTGACCACTCTTCATAACAATCTAAAGTTAATGCAAATTGTCACCATAAAAACTGAAGCAGCAAACTTTTTTAGAACCAAAATTTGTGTCAGTCTCAAAACATTTGTTCACAACTGTACATAAGAAAAAACACCAAATCAGAGTTACTCTTGTTTTTGTGCCATTTTTCAAGTACTCTATACTTGTAAACGCTGCCCCAGCACACTCATATAGTTTCCGAAATATAGCATTCTACTTGGACAATAGTGATTGTCTGCTGCTGTCACAAGTCGATGAAGATGGTTATTTCTCAGTGTATCCACACCTTAAGTGCTCATGCACACGACCAGCCTAGCGCATGTTGCCACTTTTTTACCACTGTAGAAATGTACTATTCTTGTCTACAAAACTGACAAGAATAGGATGTTCTGTTTTTTTTCGGGCAGACAGAATAAACAAACGGATGCTGAGAGCACAAGGTGTGCTATCCACATCTTTTGCAGCTCCATTGAAATGAATTGGTCCGTATCTGATGCACAAAAAAAGTGGATCGAATGTGGACAAAATTAGATTGTGCACATGAGGGCTTAGAGTTTTGGAAAAATGCAACATTTTTGCTGGCGCTTTTTAGCCATTTTTGGCTGTGCCCAAATAGTAGCTGTAAGGTAATAAGGATATATTAAATGCACTTCAAAGTGTGTTTTTGTCACATTTTTAATCAGTGCTGTTTCTTTCAGGCATTTTTCTATAAGCTTCTGCGTTTTTACAAGTCAAAAAATGCCACCGGAAAAGTGAATATGAAGGAAGCCTAAGATAGCTGTCACACATAGATTTTTTTCTGTCATTTTTTAAGGTATTTTTTGTGGTGTTTTTAATTTTTACTGCATTTTTTTAACTCAAAAACCACTAGCTCTAGATGTTACTCAGAAGTCTACTGGAAACATTAAATACAGCTGTTTTATGAGTTGCAGTTTTTCTTTTTTTTCAAGTTGCAGTTTTTTTTACCTTACTTGGTATATACTTTTCTATACAAAAACTCAAGACATTCCAATAAATGCTATTCAAAAATACCAACCACTAACCATGAGTGGAAAAAAAGTCTTTCTGTTATTATTCATATTCTCTGAAAAAAAGGCCAAAATTCTGCAGGGGTATGTAAACTTTTGAACACAGCTGTAAGTGTGTCTTATTTTCTGCCCGATTTAGTCATAACAACAGTCTAATTTCTACTCCACTCCAGGGCAGGCGTACTTTTCTGCCTCTGTTTGGAGTGGTGAGTTGCACCACATTTTGCCTACTTTCATGGAGACATGCGCCTAATTTTAGCTCACTTATGCCACATTTCCATGGGCATTCTAATAAGACCTGTCAGTGAATTTGAACCTGTCTTACCAGAAAACAACCACTAGATATCAGACAAACAAACAAAAAAAAAAAATACGCCAATACGCCGTTTTTTTTTTTTTACTACAAAAAAAGAAAATGCGAGCTTAGTAAATATGCTCCATTGACTCAGATTTACTAATGTGTCTGTGCTTAAATCTATCTAAAAAGTGATGTAGTTTAGCAAGACTAGGGTTTCTACACTTTTTTTTTCGCCTTGCTCAAAAAGGGACAGGGCTAAAGCAGCCTGTCTAAGATTAATAAACCTGGGCCACAGTTTGTAAAAGAACACAAGAAAAAACTCCCAAAAAAATCAGATGCCCTAAAAAAAAGGAATGCACTAATTTAAGTGGCTCTACAGCCCCCCCCCCCAAAAAAAAAAATACCTTTGCAAATTCACAAATTCACCCTCATCCCATATTTATCCTATAGAAAGGGAAATGTGAAAACACACAAAAAAATGCTGACAGCTCCAGTATGCTACATTTTTAAATAGATGTTAGAAACATAAAAAAACCTAATGCCACCTAATGAAGAAAAATGACAGAAGCAATAAAAATGCTGTGTGCCGTTTGTTTTATATTTCCCATAGACCATCTATAATTTTTACAGCAAAAAAATAAACAGTGGTGCAACAAATGCGACAAAAAAAAGCAAAAGTGCAGAAAAACATGTATAAAAGCAACCTAAAAACATATAGCTTCCCTGCAATTTATCAGTCCGTTAGTAATGAGAATCTTTCTGATAATAACATTCCAGGGAATTATCATATATGTAAGACCAAACTACTCTACTTCAACAATAGATGTGATATGTGTTTAGTACTACTCATCGCACTGACAGGAGGACTATCACTTTAAATGCCATGTAGCTACAATGGATTTCATAACAGACCCGGAAAAAGGAAGTGTGAGCTGCTGAGAATGTGTAGTCTGTGCTGACACCTGAGTATGTGATCTGCAGCCAGCAAATATCCATAGTGCAGTATGGGCAGTGCGTGCTTAGTCACTGGCTGTAATGCAGATTTACAGCCCAAACTGTAAGTAACATGGGTCTGCTCTGGGATTATTATCCTAATTCTAATGGCACTGTATAAATCTCTCTCCATCTCACACGTACAGAATTCATTCCTCTGTTGTAGTCGTCTGCTTGTTTGCTCATTCTGCAGTCAGTAGAGTCACAAGGTTTCTGCATATATTGCATTGCGATGCAGTTTTTCATCTGTTCACATGGTCTAAATGTTTTCTATACCTTATCATTTGGCATACTTTAGGTAGTTTCTTATACATTTATAGTCTTATACATTTTTATAGTCGTATATTAAGTCATTAACGCACAAGCGATGTACAAAGACTTGATGGATGTTGGAATATGAAATAGTCTGGATTAATGGACAGTCATAGAATTGATAAACTCTTGTAAAGTTAGAGAACTTTTTATGGAGAAAACTTTGCTGCTATCGCTGTTTTTCTTCGGAGATATGTCCTAACTGGTTGTCTCTGTTGTGTATTCTGCTTCTGGTCTTGTGAAATGTAATGTTACACAGTAGGTCAGAGCTTTTACATGGGCAGATAATTTTTCTGAAACAAGTTTTAGCTTAGTTTAGATTAGCTTGTAAGTGTTTGTAAGAACAGTTCACTCTTACAGCAGTTCATTTCCACTGGAAGCAATAATCATAAAATTTGTGATCATTGACAAATTCATTTGATCAATTGACACTGGACAAATATCAGAAATAATCATTTGAAAAATTACCATACTGGATTATCAGATGCCATATTAAGAGATTTAATTTATGGTATGTGAACGCTTTGCTACATTAGGCTAAACTTTTGCTTTAGTAAACCAAAGAGGAATGTACTAGGAATTACTTGAAAGTGGGTAAAGAATGCAGCTTGCTGTAGTTATTGTCAGTTTCACATCACCTTCTTTATATGGGAGAAATGCCCTGAAGAAAACAGTCAACAAATACACTGTTAGCAAAACAACTGAATAAAGAAACGCAGCAAAAAACCCAGGTGGCAAAAAAAACCCCAAGAAAATAAAAAATACACACAGTTATTCTGATGTTTTTTTAAGTGGTAAAAAACTCGGAACAAAATTTGTGTGTAGGGACCCTAAAGGCATCCCATCAAAACTGCTGACAGTGCTATATAGGTCATAGAGAGAACAGTGTAAGCTTTCTTCAGGTGATGGTCAATCAGGTTAGATGACCAAGAAATCCAAGTTTTAATCCCCTTTGCTCTGTGATCAGATGCCAAAGCAGGGGTGCCTTCATGTGCAGTGCTCTGAGCTCTCGGCACTGAACATTCCCCAGACCCTGGTGGCTGTGGCAATGAGGGTGATCGTAGTCCTCACAGTGGCTAACCCTGCTCAAGCGCTCTCCCAGGTGTGTGCATTGTTGGAAGGGACAGAACCCTTCTTCCCATTGGGGTGCAACCTGGATTTTTGGGTCTCCTGCCTAGAAGTGGCTGAGGTGCCCTTGGTGTCGGATGAACAGTGGAGTGCAAGGCAGGAGATTGGAGACCCAGGTTGGATATAGAGACCAATGACAAGGTCAGCTTGGTTATAGTAAAATGTGGTCTCTGTTTTACTGAGTGGATGAGTGGAATATCCAATAAATGCCCAAATGGGAATACCCCTTTCACCACCTAACTGTTTCGCCCGAGTCCAGCTCCGGCTGTGGGAAAAGTAGTTAACTATTCTGCCCAAGCTGGGCTCGGGCAGAAAATGTAGGGGGGAGTGCTGCTTTAGATGCTGATATCTCCTGAATGGTAGCAGCTAGAAACATGCAACTGGTCTTGTTTGAAAGCTAGCATTCCAGTCAACCAAACAGCAGATACCACTGTTAGAATTCAAGTCAGGAATAATCCCAGGTAAAGCCTGCTTTTACTTTCACTTTCAGCAGTATTCACTGCATCCCAATTTCTAACAGTAATATCTTCCCTTTTACTGAACATATTGCTGTCATTCTGCCAGCTTTCAAACAATACAAAGCCCATATCTCTAGCTGGTACCAAACCAGAGATATGAGCAGCTAAAGCAGCCTCCTCCCCCATGTCAGTGTGGAGGAGAATGAGGGAGCAGCTGTAGCGCTGATAGGCTGCAGGAGGAGAGAAAAATAGTACAAATATATAGAAATGTGGTATTCTAATCAGTTTATGAACCCACATAATAAAATTACATTATTTTTTTTACCACAGAATAATGTAAACATTGCGATCTTTTAATGTTTCCCCTACCCTAACCCACAAATGGTTCCTAAAAAACCTAAAACTAATCCCGCAAAATAAAAATAAAATTTAGAAGAAAAAATTAAAAAGTTATGACTGCTAGACACAAATCAGTAAAATATTATTGAACCTTAAAGGGGTTTTCCGAGTTATATATATTGATGACCTATCCTCAGGATAGGTCATCAATATCAGATCGGCAGGGGTCTGACACCCGGCACCCCGCCAATCAGCTGTTTGAAGAGGAGGCGCGCGCCGTATCAGTGCTGCCTCCTCTTCATTGTTTACATGCTGGATACAAGATTTAGTGCAGACACACATTAAAGATCTACAATAAAAAAAAGTTACATTTTTGGGAGGGTTTTTTCCAATTTTAACGTGATTGTTAGTAGGTTAAAGGGGTTCTCTGGGAAAGATAAAAATGAAAATACTGAAAAAACATGTTCCTATAAATAAACTCTTGAATGTCTTTAATTATTTATAATGGCGCATTTAGTCTAGGGGACAATCAGTGAAGAAGATAAAATGGCGGCACTTAGATTTCTGATCATAAAATCCGTCCTTCTCGTGACACTGCAGGATGGCCTGTGTGAGAAAGCAGAGCACAGAACCCTATGTAAAGTCTGCCAGTCTCAGCACAGTGAAGCTGTATATTATGTAAATATGACAGCTGAGATAACTGCTCCTCTCTGTCCCTGTGCTTCAGAAAGGAGTTTACCTCATCCTGTACTCGCAGGCTGAAGGGTAGGAATGAGGACCAGACGCACTGCTTTGGGAGAGGAGTGTCATTAGAAAACACTTCAGCCTACAAGTAGGGGATGAGGAAACTCCTTTCTGAAGCACAGGGACACTGCAGAACAGTTATGTCAGCTGTCAACTGCACATGATATACAGCTTTACAGTGCTGAGACGAGACCGGCAGACTTAGGGCTTTCTACTACTTTCTCTTTAACTGCTGTGTCCTCTCCACTTTGATTGACAAGGCCAGGCTAGGCATGATGACGTTTTCACTCCCTGGCCCTGTCAATCCAAGTGGATAGGGTGTGGCAGTTGCAGAGAGTGTAGAGCCTCTAGGTATAACAGCAATGCCCCCATTGCTCCTAGCGGCTCATTTGCATACATCAATTTCTGAAGGGTACAAGTGACAAGGGAGTGGTGACCCATGTCTCACAGACAGGCATAGCTAAGAAGACTATCAAACAGCACCAAAGATGTCAACATCCTGGACTTTGTAATGACTTTGGGCCATGGAATAAGCTTGTGCCTAAGATCAACCTGAGTTTTCATATTTGTCTGAAGAAGTGGAGATGTGCTGAAATGTGGGTTGTTTAGTTATTTATAAGGTTTTGTTCTTTGCTTTTATATTTATATATCCATTTTCTTATGCTTAGGCTCTTCCTATGTTTTTAAGTCAGAAGTTCCAATGAAACGATAAAAGCATGGCTGCTGAGAACAGAGACGCAATATCCTGGTATCAGAAGAAAGTAAGTATCTCATCCATTTAACAATCACACATAATAATAATCAACACTCACAAGGGCAGATGTATCACTGCATTCACACCACATTTATGAAGCCACTTTTTCTGACATGAGAAAATACGTATTTTGGAACAAATGGCAAAATCTCAGAGCTGCATGCTATGCGACCCATGCGTTAACTTCTTCTGATAGGGCATGTGGAAAGGGACTGACTTTAAAGGCTATGGACACCTTTTATTTGATTTTTTTATTGTTTATTTGCTTCAATGCAAAATTAAGCAACTTTCTGAATGGTCTTAATTAATTATTTCCTACCATTTTGTGAGGGGGATGACCTGCAAGTACTCATACCCACCCCATTACAAGTTAAGTTATAATGGGTTACATTCAGTGGTATGTTAATGTGCCTTTAAGTGTGAGGATATTGTAATATCAAGACTGTATTACTTTGTTTCTGCCAATTTTACCCACAGAGTTCAGGCACTACCTGGTGTCTAGATCTGGAGCTGGTGAACCATTGCCTCGAATGTGTTAGTATTCCTGTGTTAGTTGTTCACACCATCGTACTGCAGGAGTGGGAAGTGTCAGTCAGAGGGGGTCATTACTGGTGCCTTGTGTCTGATTTGATGCAGTACACTGTGGAATTAGAAAGCACTGTATGGCAAAAGCTGTAGGTGGGGTTTGACTTGCTTCCAAAGATGTGTGTGCGGTGAGCCAATGGGGGACTGTGAGACCTGCTATGAGTTATGACTGCGATATGAGCCTAAGCAGTCATGAGGAGCGCATGAGTGGTCTGTGGAAAAAATGCCAGGGAGTGACTGAAACCTGAGGAACAGTGGAGTCCTTTTGGCTGCTGAGTGAGACAGGAAAAGTTAGGCCTCTTTCACATAAGTAGGATTATGTTGATCATTTTTTTGGAAGACTATTGGATAAAGATACCATTTTTATGGTGGGGCCGTGCATATGTTCTTTTCTACTACATATATTACTGGATCTGCTATATGCACTGAGCACCACCAACGGGAGAATAGTAGCTGCACTGGGACATGTTGTTCTACCGATCAGTAGGTAGTTTGAGGTGTAGTGCCGATCTCTGTCTGGTTGAATAACAATGACTTGAAAAAGGCCTTAAAGTGGTTGTCTCACTTCAGCAAATGGCATTTATCATGAAGAGAAAGTTAATACAAGGCTCTTATTAATATATTGTTATTATCCATATTGCTTCTTTTGCTGGCTGGATTCATTTTTCCATCACATTAGACACTGCTCATTTCCATGGTTACAACCACCCTGCAATCCATCAGCTGTGGCTGTGCTTGCACACTGTAGAAAAAAGCACCAACCTATGTGCGCTCCCATGGTCTTGGGCACCAGAGAGGCCGACACTTTTTCCTATAGTGTGCAAGCACGGCCACCGCTGAAGAATTGCAGGGTGGCTATAACCATGGAAACGAGCAATGTATAATGTGATGAAAATATGAATCCAGCTAGTGAAGGAGGCAATATGGATAATAACAATATATTAGTAAATGCCTTGTATTAACTTTCTGGAGATAATAAATGGCATTTGCTGAAGTGAGACAACCCCTTTAAGTCTCCTTGCCACTGCCCAAACATTTGGCACATCATTACTATCGATATTCTGGCGTACAGCATACTTACCGACAGCAGATTGTGCAGTCTAAACAGTACTCCGCTGCCGGCAAACAAACGATTCTGTATGGGGACAAGCGATGGCATTAGCATTTACATGCAGCAGTCTCCTTCACTAATGATCAAGTGATTGTCAGAAAGGAACGCTTGTTGATTTGAGCAGCGTAAAAGGGCACTATAGAGAGACAGGTTCTGCAAGAGAAACTCCCAAAGGTGTCACTCAGTAAAAGAAAGCAACTGCAGGGGCTGGTGAGTCTGAGAGATCATCGTAAGAGAGCCGGTGGTTACATACTGTCTGGAGCAACATTGAGGCTCCTATAAATTATCAACAGGACTGGTCAATGGCTAAAGTAATTCAGCCTGGGAGCATATGTGAGTGCTGTGAGAATAGCAGGAATGAACTCCAACGAGACGTATTATCAGTTATCTCTTTTAGTACAATATGTATAAAAATAAAGCTTCATGAAATATATAATGTTCAAATTACAAAGTTCCAATAAAATAAAAAAATAGTCTATCGATCCAAAAATCCATGTTTAAAATATATCTACATAGAGTACTGTACTCTGACAAAGGGGAGCCTGGTGTCTTCACATGCCATTCCAGCTAATATATGCACCACCTTTTTAAAAAAAACAATCATACAACACTGTGCTATGAACTGCATTGAAATGAATTAGAAGGTTTTTGTTATGAGATAGACAATATCAAAACAGTTAGAGGTGTCTGATGTAGAGCAGACTATGAAGCAAGGATCTCATTTGGAGAAATATCGAATATCACTGAGAATAAAGCATTAGGAGATAGAGAGCAAATCCACATTACAACAAGCTGAATCAGCTGGTTTGTCAAGTATAAGGAGGTCTTGATAATCGATCTTAAAAAAAAAAAATTGTGCAATTGAAGAAACAGGCTCATCCCTCCATGCTCCCAAACTAACAGATTATATTAAAGTATAAAGAATCCCAAGAGGGATTTATGTCCAATAATATTAAAAGATGATACGGTGTAACAACAGAACTGGTATGCAGTAGGCAATAGACACTCCCTCGATCTCATGCTATTGACCGTCACTCAGCTTGCAATTTCTAACGCTCAGAAGAAAGTTAATAAACTGGATGTGGATTTAAAAAATAACATGGGTAGAAGAATATGATCGGGTGCATGAAGAGTTAAAAAAGAACAAAATAGGAGGAACATCAGATTCATATTTTTAGGAGCAGAGAACCTTGTAAAAGATTCAGATTCCTCAGTCGAAGGGGCTACTTGACAACAGCTGGAGCAACAACAAGGTCCAAGAGCAACAAGAAAAAAATAGGTGGGTTGTGGATTCACATCTCTTCTTAAAAACTGACTTACTGAACTGGCTGCTACATACAGTATAAAGTTATGTGCTTTGTCCCAATCCAGAGTATACAGAAATCTGAGTTTATGGTGGATTTTTATAGTTCCTGTTGTAATTTATTGTTGAAATTATATTACTATAATGTGAATAGGAGACAAAAGATCGGCAGTGACTGATATTCCTAGTGCTTTGTCTATTAAATTAAGGAAATCTGTCACTAGGAAATTCACTGTTCAACCAGGCACAATGCTTTGTAGGGCTAGCTCAGCGGAATGTAATGATACCTTTCACTTAGACATCTGTTGGGTCATTGTGAGCAAAAGAGTAGTAAAATGCACCGAGGATGAGCCCAAGCCACTCTGTGCACCCTGACTCCTCCTGCTTCCTCGACCAGCCCCTCCCTCTCCTTCTGGATTGGTGGGGCCATGGGAGATGACTATGTTGGAGCTTAGTTAAGTCATTTGAGAAGGAGGGGAATATTATTCACAGATGAATAAACTGGTGGATAAATTCACACAATGTGGGTATTACAAAAATGAAATGTGCAGGTAGGGTTACAGCTAGGCTCTATGCCCAGAGAAGCAATGAGAATTTCCATCTCCAGTAGCAAGAAAAGTCAGGATAAATATATCCACATTCATTTCTATGTTTAATGGCCATAAATATTGTGGCATCATTATAATTATAACAATATATTTAAAGGGTTTGTCTCATGATGGACAATGGGGGCATATCACTATACAGAGAAGGAGGGCGCACTGCGCATGTGCAGCTGCCTTCCATTCATTTTCTATGAGGCCGGCAAAAATAGTTGAAATGGCTCGGCTATTTCTGTAGAGCCCATAGAAGTGATTGGGAGCGGTAGCCTGTCATGCGTGGTGCGCTCCCATTCACTTCTATGGGGATCCAGCTTGGTGGTGGTCGGACCAGAGTCTTCCAGCCACCACCTTGCTCGGCTCCGTTCTCGATATAGATGCGGGTCCCAGCAGTGGGACACGCACCTATAAGACAATGGGGGCATATCCTAGCGATATGTCCAATTGTGCATGATGACACAAACCCTTTAAGGAACTCCCTAGATTTGTATATCGGAAGGGAAAGTTGTTAGCAAATTGGTTAATAAGAGTTGACCTGACATCTAAGAAGGTCTAAATAGACTTCCTCCAAAGACAGGGACATTTGTATGTTTGTCGGGTCAAAACTGTTCTTCTATTGTGGAAGGAAGTGTGGCACACTTTTCCACTAGAGGCAATGACATTGCAGTAAGAGTTTTTATACATACAATTTCCAAAATTTGATCTACATGTTAAGATGACCTTGTAGGAAAGTGTATGCCATGCAGACATTGTTTCTGATTGTTACAATTGGTGAACATGGATCCACTGTGCCAGGCACCCAAGAGCGCTAGGCTGTTGACCCACGAGTATCAGGGATATTGGAATGGAGCACCAGAGGAATCGGGCTAACTTGTAGCCAGGAACAAGCTGAGGTCAAAGTACAGGAAGGCAACCATCAGTATATCAACAGGCAAACAGATTATAGCTCAGATAGAAGTAAAGCAGACTAGCAGGACCTGTCTCAATCAGACAAGGAATGAGAGACATTACTACAAACAAACTAATGGTGACACAAATCCATACAAATTTGCTCATAAAAACAACAGTCTTTATTAAATATTAATAAATTATCGTATACAAAATCACAAAAGCCAGAATACCTATATGCATGATACAAAGAAACACAGCGTGAAAAGAGACCTATGTATACGTGTTGTCCTAGAATGCAGCATCAATCACAATTACTAAAATTGTATATGAGTACTTTAGATATAATGCCGCACTATAGGCCAGCGCATATTGCCGCCACACTCCTGACGAAGCTTGGTGGCGAAACGCGCGTCGAGGTATATAGTGCGTGACGAAGACTATTGGAGCCGCGTCTATCATGTCCTCGGGTATGTGTTGATGGCCATTTATATATGGGGACATAAGGTGTGGACAGGTAGTGGGTATTATACCCCAGATTGACAACTGTAGATATTATACCTTTGTACCACACCGATGGAATATCGTGGACTCTGATATCATCATTGTACCCCAGTATTGTTATAGGCGACTGTGGCAGCAATATGTGCTGGCCTATAGTGCGGCATTATATCTAAAGTACTCATATACAATTTTAGTAATTGTGATTGATGCTGCATTCTAGGACAACACGTATACATAGGTCTCTTTTCACGCTGTGTTTCTTTGTATCATGCATATAGGTATTCTGGCTTTTGTGATTTTGTATACGATAATTTATTAATATTTAATAAAGACTGTTGTTTTTATGAGCAAATTTGTATGGATTTGTGTCCCCATTAGTTTGTTTGTAGTAATGGAGATATGCTGATATTGCTATTTGGGGGGGATTAGATGACTTTGATATTGTATCGAGGTGTAATATAGGTTTTGACTAAGGAATGAGAGACAAGCAGGTATTTATAGGGATGCTGATGAGCCAGTTAGGTTACATTCACATGACCATATTTTGCGGATCCGTAAAAAAACATGGATACCGGCCCAAGCGCATTCCACAATTTGCCGCTGCTATCATAGAAAATGCCTATTCTTGTGAATTCTCCCTTAAAATGATTCTCATGAAGGAACGACACACTATATCAAGACTGAACTAATGGTAAGACTGTAAATGCCACTGATGTGGAAACTACAGGCATTCAGCTAAGGTTGGTCAATTTAATACTGAAAATAGGTAGTAACATAGACATTCGTAGAAGTGCTGGGCAGTACATACAACTCGCAGGTGCAACCCGACAAATAAAGCTAGGCAGAGTAAGCTGTGGTAGGGGGTAAAAATAACGTTAGACAGAACAAGCTGTGGTAGGAGGTAGAAATAACGTTAGGCAGAGCAAGCTGTGGTAGGGGGTAGGAATAACGTTAGGCAGAGCAAGCTGTGGTAAGGGGTAGAAATAACGTTAGGCAGAGCAAGCTGTGGTAGGGGGTAGAAATAACGTTAGGCAGAGCAAGTTGAGGTAGGGGGTGGCCTCACTTAGACTCACACCAACATGGAGGCTTCACCCGACAGCCATCTTAGGCACAGTCTAACCATTAGACCTTTCCAGATACTGTACAAATGTTCTGTTGCTCCACTCCACCCAGTATGAGAGTAACTGCTAAGCTTTGTACCTCATGTAGACTGTACCCATTATGTATCACTTAAAGTAACAATAACCATCAATATTGTGCCTTTCAGTGAGAAAATAAATAGTTCTTGTTTTGCAACAAAAAGTATTTATTAAGCTCCATCGAGGTACAGTAAGCCTTTAAAGGGGTTATTCCATGACTGATGTAAAAAATGAAAATCAGACATCATATCGTACATGATAATATCCTTCTAACAAAGCTATAACCAGCCCTGTACCTCACTAGAGATGAGCGAATCATCCAAAATTCGCTTTGGCGAATAATTGACGAATTTCTGACAAGATTTGTTCTAAATACAAATTTATTTGGTTGAATTTGCGTTAAAAAATAACCGTTGTTTTGCGAACATTCCTGCACAAATTACAAACATACAGTCAGCGTTGTTAAAAGGACGCAATACGTAAGCATTAGCGTACAAAGTGTGTACGAATCCTTAGCGCACTGTTGACTCGCGATTGCGTCATATGCACGTATGAGGCTAGGCCGTGGCGTACAGTCTTTAGAGACAGTCCATATGAGCTAGAAAAGTAAGGTGCTAGCTATCCAGGTAAGTGCATAATTTACTAAGAAACATCGTACAATAAGTGCATAATAGGGCACATTGCAGTACCTGAAAAAGAATGCACACAATGGGCTAAAGTGCTTGAACGTTGCTGAACCTGTAAAAACATTATTCCTATGGTAAAATACAGCAAAGACATAATTATGCAAACATTTTAGTGCAATCAATTTCACATTTGCAAGCATAATAGGCTCAGATATACATTTGAGTGTCTGGTTATGGCTGCTTGGCATAAAACACTGGAACACAATCCAAAATTCAATTGTAATCCATGTGAGGTAATTTTGTAATCCAAACAGGTAACGTGTAATCCACATGGATAATATAAAATAGCAGCAAATAGAGAACATTTTTTGCAAAGCGGGCTCCCAAATAACCTGAGAAGGGTGGAAAAAGGAAAATAAGCGCGCTAAGGCGCAACTGCAGAATGGGGGGAGTCCTAACAAGCCATGGCCATCTGGATGAGAGTCAAACAGGGGGCAATAAAAACAACATAAACTAAGATCATGTGCCAATTAGCTCTCACACGTCAGGTGCAGTCCATGTTGTGGCTCCCATAGGTCCTCCAGAAGTGTCCTTTAAATCCAACCAGACTGACAGCAAGTAGAAGGGTTCCTCAGATGAGGGACCTGAAGTCCTCCTCGCTGGAACTGCTACTGAATGACATCAGAGGACGCTCCTGCCTCCTGTAGGCCAAGCTGGCTGCCGTAGTGGAGCTCCACTGCCCTCTTCTGCCAGAAGTCGGACTTGACCAGGTCCGAGTGGTGTTAACACTGGTGAGCGATGCAGCCACTTGCGCCTTCACTTTTATGGATACTCTTGCCGGGACAGCAGGGGTAAGGACTTCGGGCTGCAGCGGTTGAGGCAAGGTTGCACCCAGGGAAGAAGCGCCAGCTCCCCTGGCTGCTGCTGACTTCATTTTCCAGAGTAGGTGGTACTGGATCACCGTGGACTGGAATGTAAACGATGATGTCATCAGCTGACCCAGCTGAAAGGACTGTGATGGTGCTGGTGGTGGCAATCCAGGGATCAGAGGCTCCGGCTGTGGCTTCTCCCTGAAATGGATGGTGCCATCTGGTGACTCCTGTAAGAAGCGCACACGTCCTTCGCCTGGTGGTTTCTCCGGCCAAACTTCTGGTGTTGCTGATGCAGGTACCAGGGGCTTAGATAATAAAGTAACTCCGGTAGCAAAGGGGCCTTTCAGGGATGCAATGGGGGTATATTCCACCTGATCCCCCATGTATAGTCTGTGACAGGGTTGGGGCAGGTACATCCATTTCACTGACCTGCGCCCACAAAGTATTCCTTGCCGTCTTTGTCATCAGCAAGGAAGCCACAGCCTCGCTCCACTGAAAACCATAGGACGGTTCCCTTACGCCACTCCAGTGTAGGGTCTCCCGGCCTCAAATGGTCCAGTACTTGGATGACCCATTCCTGCACCGCATTCTTGTAGCCCCATAGGGTCTGGGCGTGGGCCGTCACTGACGCAGGCACAATGGGATTCTGCCGCATGGAAGGTGTTGTTGTTCTCCTCCTGGGTGGCGAAGTGGACGCCTTAGCAACCTCCGCCGCACCAACCAGCACAGCAAACATTGAGTCAGGAGCCGGTGGGATTCTCTTCGCCAATTTTGACACTGTGATCTCCTCTGGACTGGCCAGTGGTTCGGGGTCGCTACCCCACACCATCTCTCCCCACTTTGGTCGCAGTTGTTTCACCATGCTGTGATATCTTGTTCGTCGCTGGCTTGAACTGGAGAGGCCGGCGTAGTAACGAGGGAGGAGTCTTCACTCCCTATACATGCAAATAATTCCTTTTATGCAAATAATTAGTTCCCGGTGGGCCGGACTGGTTTTTCCCGCTTCTGTGGGGGGCGTATCTTCACTTGCATACGTTGCATACATAGCGTACGTAGCGTTAGCGTTCAAAATTTTAAGAAGATTTACGAATAATACAAAGTGAATCTGAAAAAAATCCGGATTCGCTTCAGAGTAGGAAATTTGTAAGATTTGTAACGAATCTACGAAGCAGCGAATAGATTCGCTCACCCCTATACCTCACATTAGTCCAGAGATCTCCCTATTCACTGCTTCATTTGCTCTGCTAGATTATCTATAGCCTGTAGCCCAGGGGGGCATATCCTTTGTGATGTTCTTTCTCCCTTTAACTGCAACAGTTTCTAGCAGAACATATGGCTGGTGGCAGCTAAAAATTTAAACTGAGCACCTTTGACCAGTTCAGTGAGAGAGACAAAAAATAAGGAAAAGAACAAAGAGCAGGTGGCGCTATACAGATACATTTCATTAATTAGCGCACTGGCTATACTACATTTTTAATTACATGCAATTACAAACGTTATCAGATCCAAGTGCTAGTTTGAAAAATGTAGAATATGTTTTGTGCCACAAATGCTGCTTATAACATGACTGAATGACACACAGATCCTGGCTGTTTCCTGGTTGTCTCTCTCTGCCCTCAACCTTTGTTCCCTCACAGTAGCCAAGAGTTAGATATTCTAGCAGAGAAAGGGGATTTCATACAATGCAGATCGGCATGTTAATAGAGAAGAAAGCTTCCAAGCCTCTGGGAGGGCTGATCAGGCTGTACTGCTTCAGAGTGTATATAGGGAGGAGAGCACATACAACAGTCTGTATAGGCTAGATAGAGATTATGTACACTATGTTCCAGTAGAGAACAAGAGAGAGCAAAAATCCTTATTGGACTGTAGAAGGGGAATCAGTCAAGGAATGCAGCTGTACTGACACAGGAGAGCTAGTATAGGCAGCAGCATCCTGGTCACATCCAGCATGTATTACTGGCAAGGACATGAAACAGTCTGAAACTAGGATCAGATTGTAAACTGAATATTTGAAGATCTGAAAATGAATAAATGAATGAATGAATGAAGATTGCAGCTTGAAATGCAGTGTGACTTTTTTAAACTCAGTATACTGATCGTAAAATGCAATTTTTTAAATGATAAAGGTGTCCATACCCTTTAAGCCCATGTGCATTTTGTGCCCACTACTAGGAATGAGCGAAACGAGCTTTGGATCCTAGATCTGAAGCTGTTTTGCTCAAAACTTCGATTTAATGCTGTATGGAGATCCGTCTCCATACAGCACTGAAATGTATGGCCTCTGACGAGGCAAAGTCAGTCATTCCCAAAGTCTCACGAGACTTCAGTGAATAACTTCAGTATTTGATTTATAAACTGAAAAAAATCTGCATCCGAGCTCGGCTTCAGTTCCAAGCTAACAGTTGGAACCAAAGCCGAGTTCGGATCCAGGTTTTAAAATGGTTTTCCAGTTTAAAAATCAAATACCGAAGTTATTCACCAAAGTTTTGCAAAATGTCAGAAATAACTGACTTCGCCTCGTTAGAGGCCATACATTTTAATGCTGTGTGGAGACAGATCTACATTGAAGAAGAAACTAGCACTTTGCTTTGATGTGCAATTGCAAGAGAAAGTAAGTGAACCCTATGAGATTACCTGGATTTATGCAATGATTATGAATAAAATGTGGTCTAACTGTTATCTAAGTCACAATTATAGATGAACGCAATTTTACCAGTCTCAGATGTACTGTTCATGTCTTTTATTAAGCACAGTGAGTAAACAGTCACTGTGCAGGGAGAAAAAGTACGCGAACCTACAAGTTATTACATTCACGGATATTAGTTTAATTACATTGACTTCCAAATAACAATCACACCACATTTTATTAGTAAGCAATGCAACTGTATCTGTATTAATATATTTCTCTGATTGGACCTGAGTTTCTGCACTTGACCTCTAACATGTCATACCAACTTTCATTTTATATATCAAAATTATTATACTTTAGTTTGTACATTTAATATACTTTTCATTTCTGGAAAGACCCACTGTTAGGACCCTGTATTGCAGCACCCTGCATAGCTGCTTTAATACACATCCGTACAGCTTACAAGCACAGACGTGTGTAGAAAGGTATTGTCCCCTAGAAAGAACCACTGTATACCTCTCCAGGGTATCAGAGTCGTACAAAGAACATGTGCATAAGAATGATGTATACGTCACTGACTGTACACTACTAATAATCTTTCATACAGATTGGAGCCTATGATCAGCAAATATGGGAGAAATCAGTGGAACAGAAGGAGATCAAAGTGAAGGTAATACAGAGTTCTGTTATTGTAAAGCATAACCATATAGCGGTTGTTCAGAATTTTACAAATGATGGCCTATCCTCATGATAAGCCGTTACTATCTGATATGTGGGGACCCGACACCCTGCAGCTTCTCCAATAATATGTTCTGCAGTAGGTCTGGTACCAGAGCAGACTGAGGTCGGAGCTGGTTACTGCAGTGCTGTTCCCTTTGAAGTAAGTGGGAGCACCGCTGCAGTAACTAGCTCTGTCCACTACACGGCGCCGGAGCTACTGCAAGATAGCTAAACAGTGGAGGTGTTGAGTGTTGGACTTCAAGCAATCAGAAAGTGATGTTCTATCCCGACCTGAGGATAGGCCATCACTTGTAAAATCCTGGACAACCCCTAAGTAAATTAAAATAACCGACACAGAATTTAGAACCTATTTAGAAGCAAGAAAAGATATGGTGCTCAAGAGTGGATATAAACTGCTGGTTGCAGAGTGATGAGTGTGGGTTGTGTATATACTATGTATTGTGTAAACCTATGCATTTTCTTATATGAATTCTGTTTGTGGAGTAAACACCATTAGTTATTCTTGCAATCTGAGTTTATTTATTTTTTTGTTTTTTTTCTGTGGTATATAGACTATTTTTTGTCATTTTATACATGTTGAAAGTGCAGAAATTGATTATGTTTTGCTGAAACGACTGATTTCTAAAATAAAGGTTTTTGATGACATCTGCTGGAAGGCGAGGGAAGTTCTTAGTTTAGTGTTTCAGATGCAGTTTTTGAATCTTCCCATTCCATTATGATTTTTGTTTTCTGACTGGTTTAAGAAATGAAAGTGGTTGCTGAATTTGGATTTCCCTTGTTCTATGCACTATTTGGATATGTTGACCGGATGAAAGGTGATCTTGATCTTTTAGCAAGAGCAGGAGACAAGTGAAGTACTGTTCTTGGCTATGAGGGTCTGCCAGAATTCATTACAAACAATATGCACCCACTGCTGTCAGTGGAAGCTATTTAATGCTTCATTTTTCCTTCTCAAATTCGGGTTCGGCTACATGGCGATCTTGTTGTGTGACATGTGTCGTCCTCAAGTATCACACTGTGCCAGGGCAGCCATAGAAATGAATAGGGTCACAGTGCGACTTGCATGTTTGCCATGACCACGACCCCAGAATCACAAAAAATCAGGCAAGGAAGGATCTTTGCGATTCTGGGGTCGCGGTCACAGCAAACGTGCGAGTCACTCTGCAACCCCATTCATTTCTATAGCTGCCCTGCTACACTGCAATACTTGGGCGCGATACCTGTCGCACGATCAAGGTCTCTGTGTAGCCGAAACCTAAGTGTTTAGGTCTCCTGGCAGCAACAACTGATTGCAGGGTTTACCAGCAGTGGGACCCCTGAATTGGACAGCCTTTTAAATATGTAAATTCCTACCTTTCCCAAAATTGAGCAAGAGGTGGTAAAACACTTACAGAACAGGATCTTTTTGGCCCTGAGTGGTATGCATAACCACCCACTTTAGGGTGCTGGAAGGAATTGGGCTGACAACGTTATAACTTAAATGAGGTAGTTTTACTTGACTCACATGGGGTAGCAAACTTACAGTTACAACTTAGTGGTTACACACAGTCTGTAAATGAGTGCACAGGCTTAGTTAGGGGTAACAAAATATATTGATACACTGTCTCTTTAAGCGGCAACAGACAAATATGACGCTGTCCCTTTAAGTTAACTCACTGTTTCCTCTGGCTTGTGTCGCACTCATCTAGCTGGCCGTTGACCTCAGAGTGCCAGCAATGAAGATGGCTGTATTCGCATTAATCATTGTCAACTTTGAAATCTCTGTCTTGCAACACACAGCATTCGATATCTCACACAGGATGACAGCTATTGTTACAGGCCTGTCTCTTTTACAGGCTTAGGCTGCTTCTAAAAGGCACAGACTAGACCCAGCTCTAGCCTGAAATCCTCTGCAGTATCCGACTTCTATTGCTCTAGTTAATCCCTGAGGTGTTGTACTCTTCTCTCCATTGTCAACCACCTCCTCTCATCAAGCTAGACGCAGGAGTAAAATTCTGGATCTGTCTCCAGCAGCAGCCACCAGCTTACTCTTTCATTTCCTGCCTGTTACTCACTGGTCTGCACAGCACTGCTATTTATTCTCTCTCTGTGTGCTTTCACTATGTACTGAAAGATCTTCCAATCAGTTCATCTCCAAGATTTTTTTTTTTTTTTTTTTTTACATACAAAGGCCTTATGTTAATTAAGTCTGCTAAACAAAAAGGTCTTTCATCACCCCTGGTATTATCCATCTGTGATAATACAATGGCTCAGTAGATGGCAGCATAGCATTGGTGTCATTCTAAAGAGTGCATACATCAGTATCACACATTACAAATTAAGCTTTGAGTATCCAAAATGAAAAAGAATGACCTTGCTAGTATTTGTATTATTTTGAACATTTTTTTTTCCTGGTTGCTGGGGATACAGTATGCCCAAGTTCATGTATATTTAGGGTCTGTATTAGGTATTGAGGGGGCAGTCCGGTCCTTCAGCACTCCCATTCTAAAGCTTTCCAGGTCCCTCTCCAGTCTCTGCTTCTTGGTCCTTCTTAACTCACAAGAAATGAGCACTCAGGCAATTACTGTCTGAGGCAGGTCATATTCAGTACTAGAGATGAGCGAAATTTTAAAAAATTCGATTCGGCTGGTTCGCCGAATTTTCCGAAAAGATTCACTTCGATCTGAATAAATTTGTGGCGAATCGCATTAAAAAATGGCTTCTTCCGGGCTGCAGAGAGCCTGGATAGTGGTGTACAACACTGTGCCTTGCAGTAAAACGCATAGGGAGTCTACTCTGGTAGTGAAAGAATACTGTGAGCCAGTGTAACACGCACATAACAGCAGGGCCGTATTAGCAACTAGGCACAGGGGGCACGGTGCCTAGGGCGGCAGGTTGCGGGGGGCGGCACCCGGCTGGAGTATATAACGATATAAAAAAAAAAAAAAAAAACATCCTGGAATTAATATATATTTTTTTAAATTTCCCCATTGGGGGGGGGGGGGGTGCTAGGGTGCTGCTGTCGGGTGGCGCGGGGTATCGGCGACCAATGCCGGTGCTAAACTTTTCCCTTTATAAGATGCATAATGGAAGCGCTCACTAGCCTGCAGGAGGAGGGGGGGGTGAAGCGCTGGTAGCGCTGTACAGTACTTACCCCTCCTCCTGCTTGCTCTTCCTGAGGCCGGCGCTGCTGTGTCCTGACTGCCTGCAGCGTCAGGACGTACAGAGCGCCCTCTGACCTGACGCTGTCAGGTGACTTCAGCGCGGGCCCCTGGAAGAGGAGAGAGCGGGGAACACAGCCAGGACCGGAGGTAAGTTTTTTTTTTTTTTTCTTGTCTGATCTGAGGTCTGAAGTGGGGGCCAAAAAGGGATCTTAAAAGGTGGGGACAGAATGGGGGGGATCTGAAAGGTGGGGACAGAATGGGGGGATCTGAAAAGGTGGGGACAGAATGGGGGGGATCTGAAAAGGTGGGGACAGAATGGGGGGGATCTGAAGAAAAGGGTGAGGGGGACAGAATGGGGGGGGATCTGAAATGGTGGGGGACAGAATGGGGGGGGGATCTGAAAAGGTGGGGACAGAATGGGTGGGTCTGAAATAGTGGGGACAGAATGGGGGGGTCTGAAATGGTGGGACAGAATGGGGGGAGGGGAATCTGAAATGGTGGGACAGAATGGGGGGAGGGGAATCTGAAATGGTGGGACAGAATGGGGGGAGGGGAATCTGAAATGGTGGGACAGAATGGGGGGGGGATCTGAAATGGTGGGACAGAATGGGGGGGGATCTGAAATGGTGGGACAGAATGGGGGGGATCTGAAATGGTGGGACAGAATGGGGGGGGATCTGAAATGGTGGGACAGAATGGGGGGGGATCTGAAATGGTGGGACACAATGGGGGGGGTCTGAAATGGTGGGACACAATGGGGGGGTCTGAAATGGTGGGACAGAATGGGGGGGTCCTGAAATGGTGGGACAGAATGGGGGGATCTGAAATGATGGGACAGAATGGGGGGGGATCTGAAATGGTGGGACAGAATGGGGGGTCTGAAATGGTGGGACAGAAATGGGGACCAGAAAGGGGGGTCTAAAATGGGGGCCAGAAAAGGGGTTCTGACATGGGGCCAGAAGGTAGGGGGGCGGTCTGACATGGGCCCCAGAAGGAGAGTTCTATATGGGGGCCACAAGAGTATGATATGGGGCCAGAAGGGGGGGTATGATTGGGGATCTAATTAGGGGTCTGAAGGAGGTCTGATTAGGGGCCTGAAGGGTCTGACTGGGGGTCTAGAGGGGTCTGATTGAGGGTCTGGAGGTCTGATTGGGGGTCTGGAGGCCTAATGAGGGTCTGATAGGGGGTCTGGAGGTCTAATGGGGGTCTGATAGGGGGTCTGGGGGTCTAATGAAGATCTGATAGGGGGTCTGGGGGTCTAATGAGGGGCTGATTGGGGATTTGGAGGTCTAATGAGGGTCAGATATGGGAGTTTGGAGGTCTAATGGGGGTCTGTAGATGGGGGTCTCATCTGGGGTTTGATATGGGGATCTGATCTGAAAGGCAAGGGGGGTACTGTTTTTCTGTGTGGTGCCAGTATTTTCAGGGGGGCTGTTTCTGTAGTATAGTATGGGGGGCGGGCAGGGTGAGATGTGGAGAAGGTGAGAGGATGATGGAAAAGTAGGAAAGTAAGATGTCTGTTTGTTGAACTCTTAAGAGATGAGGCACAGCTGAAAGAAGTCACCATGGCGGTCTGGTCTGACAGAAGAAGAGGAAAGAAAACGTCATCAGAGAAGAGAAGTCACTGGATGTAAGAGGTACATATGTGGCGCTGTATGACCCTGTATGCTCTATAGTGCTGTATGAAATGTTTTCCAAGTCTGTCTTTGAAGGGGTGGTCTTTTTTTTTTTTTTTTTTTGTACGAGCGCTGCTTTCTCTGCTCTGTTTACTGCTCTTCACTGCAAATTCTATGGCAAGCAGGTGAACAGAGCAGAGAAAGCAGCTCTCATATGAGCTCTGCTCTCTCTTCAAACAGCTGATCGTCAGGGTGCCAGAGGACCCCAGCCGATCTGATATTGATGACCTATCGTGAGGATAGGTCATTAGTAGTAAAAAGAGGACAACCCCTTTAACAGTAGGACTGGAGGGAAGGGATTAGGTTGAGAATTTGGCATGGGGGGCGTTTCAATATTTGCCTTGGGCATCAGAAAAGCTAGGTGCACCAGCGGCAGGTGTGGGGGGGTATAGACTGAGGGTAGTTGAGTGTATGGGGATGGTGGGGTAGTTGGGCGGGGGTTAATTGGCTTGGCAGAGGACCATTTTCAGTATCCAGGGGGTTGGGGGGGAGGATAGGTCACTGTAATAAGTCCAGGAGGAGGCTACTATGGGGTGTGCGGTAACAAGGCTACTATGGGGTTGGGGGGCTACTGAGGAGAGACTACTATGCTACTGTGGGGAGAGGAGGCTACTATGGGGGGTGGGGTAACGAGGAGAGGCTACTATGAGGTGGGGGGGTGAGAAGAGGCTACTATGGGGGGTGGGGTAACGAGGAGAGGCTACTATGAGGTGGGGGGTGAGAAGAGGCTACTATGGGGGGTGGGGGTAACAAGGCTACTATGGGGTGGGGGGTTCTAAGGAGAGGCTACTATGCTACTGTGGGGGGAGGAGGCTACTATGGGATGGGGGGGACTGAGGAGAGGCTACTATGCTACTATTTGGGGGCGTGGGGGAATGGGTCACGTTGGGGGGGGCGTCATCACAGAGAGTGCCTAGGGCAGCATGAACCCTAAATATGGCCCTGCATAACAGGCATCGCTCTTAGAATCGCTGCACACTTTTATGTATTTGGGCAGTTAAGGGGCCAAAACTCACCAAATAACTCAAGTCTGAACTCAGCCTTACAGGTCAATGTTAGCGCCAGCTATAAAGAATCGTGCAGAGGCCCAAGATCCTACTAGAGCGCCAAAAGCGCACGCCTTTTACACCAATTCACTGATTCCACATACATTTGGACAGAACCTGTTCTATTACACCCTTATACAAGCAGAGCCACCCCAGACAGAGTGGAGATGGCAGTGGCAGCAGCATCAGCAGACTATAAAGTGGCACGACAACAGTGTGGCCAGGTAGCAGCAGCATGAGTAGGCCACAGATTGGCAGAATGACAGACCCTGGAAGTGGCAGCAGCAGTGGAAGTAGTAGTACAATTTGGAGGCCACAGAGTGGCACAATTACATAATTTTGACGTAGTGGCAGCTAGGAGACGGCGTGTGGAGTCGGCGGCGGCAGCAGCATGAGGCCGAAGAGTGGCATGGTAACATACCCTGAAAAGCAGACCGCAAAAAAGAATTCTCTGCCTTTTAGTTATGATCAACTGTAGCATATGTTCTTATCAGTATCGGGGTTGGTTATGCCAGCGGACGGGAACGTAAGACAGAGGAGGTGCAGTGAAGGCTCCAGCTTTGCCTCGACTGTGACAAAATGTCAGTATTGACGCAGTACGCCAAGAAAGCTCGGAGTTCCATCTTGAGATCGAGCTGGCGGTCTGCAGGGAGCTGAGCTACCACCTGTGGGAGCCCCTGCCTTTCGCCTCCCCCATGCTCATCGCTGAGTGTCCCAAGGGCCGGAATCGTTTACTTTTAAAAATTCGAGTGTTCAAAACAAACAGGGTTTCCTGTGTATTTGAGCTTTGAATAATGGAATAGGACTACAGAACGTACCAAAAATTTACGAGTGACATGCTGCTGCCAAGCAGAAGGTCCAAAAAATTCTAATCAATTTACTAGGCCAACGAGTGGCACCGTAACAGCAGCTGCAAGAAGCAGCAGCAGTCGGACAAATTTACTAGGCCAACGAGTGGCACTGTAATAGCATCTGCAAGAGGCAGCAGCAGTCAAATACATTTCAAGGCCACAGAGTGGCACAGTAACAGCATTTGCAAGATGCAGCAGTCGAATACATTTCAAGGCCACAGAGTGGCACAGTAACAGCATCTGCAAGAGGCAGCAGTCAAATACATTTCAAGACCACAGAGTGGCACAGTAACAGCATTTGCAAGAGGCAACAGTCGAATACATTTCAAGGCCACAGAGTGGCACAGTAACAGCATCTGCAAGAGGCAGCAGTTGAATACATTTCAAGGTCACAGAGTGGGAGAGGCAGCAGGAGTCGTACTAATTTTAATGAGACAGACTGGCACAGTGACATACCCTGGAAGAGGCAGCAGCAGTCATAAAAATTTAAATGCAACATACCGTAGAGTAGCACAATTACATAATTTGGAGGTAGCGGCAGCTAGGACACAGCGTGTGGAGGCGGCAGCAGCATGAATAGTGCTGTATTTTCCCAAAACACAACCCAAAATATAACCTTTTTTGGGTTTTTCTTTTTTTACAGTGACTGACGCTGCGACTATCGATTTAAAAGGAACGAGCCCAGAACCACGTCTTAACTCTTTTTTGGGCAATTCAACTTCACTGACTACGTTAGCACAATATCACGCTTTTTTTTAGTGTTTTTGTTCAAAATATAAACTGGATGTAGGTCTTGCTGGAGTATCACATCCCCTTGACTGCATTATCAGACAAAACCACATGTACCGTATTTTTCGCCCATAAGATGCACCTAGGTTTTAGAGGAGGACAATAAGAAAAAAATATTTTTCATTAGACCCCAGGTCAGACCACCAGTCAGACCCCCAATGTTAATAAGACCCTGAATCAGACCTTAGATCTGATCCCAAATGTTAATAAGTCCCCAATCAGACCTCAGATATTGGCCCCAATATAAATAACCCCATTCAGACCTCAGGTCAGACCCCCAGTCTTAAATCAGCCCCCCATGCCTCATTTGACCAGTCCCCAGCCTCATATCAGCCTCAATGCCTCTTTTTATCAGCCCCCAGTCTCATATTAGCCTCCATGCCTCTTTTTATCAGCTCCCTGTCTCATATTAGCCCCCATGCCTCATTTCATCAGTCCTCAGCCTCATATCAGCCCCCATGCCTCATTTTCTCAGCCCCCAGTCTCATATTAGCCCCATGCCTCTTTTTATCAGCTCCCTGTCTCATATTAGCCCCCATGCCTCATTTCATCAGTCCTCAGCCTAATATCAGCCCCCATGCCCCAAGTCTAATATTAGCCCCCATGCCTCTTTTGACGACAACGCTTCTTGCCGCCCGCGCTCTTCTCCCTCCTCCTACGTCGGCTGTGCTGTGACCCGGCGCGCACAGCGTGAGGACACAGAGCGCCCTCACTCTGTGCGCAGGACTGCACAGTCGACAGCCGAGCGGAGGACCAGGAAGCGGTGAGTACAGAGCCTTCACCGCTTCCTGGTCCTCCGGTGCTAATGAGCGCTTCCATAATGGAAGCGCTCATTAGCATTCACCCCATAAGACGCAGGGACTTTTTCACCCCACTTTGGGGGAAAAACTGCGTCTTATGGGGCGAAAAATATGGTAAATAGACATTGTAGGCGCATCTCTACCATTTTACTGGGTTAATTAGTGGTTGCACAAGTGTAGAACTCCGATCTATCATACATTGATGACCTATTATTTAAAAAATTTCCGGAAAAGCCCTTTAGGACTCTTTTAATTTGTCAGTTCTTTTCTCTGAAGTTTCAACCTCTGGAAAATGTAAAGTCTAACTCCAGTGTGAACAGAGCCTTAGTGCATTTGTATGTTAGTAATACCTAGTACAGATTAGATATAAATTGTACTTTTGTGCCTTTGGATGTAGCCATGGAAACCAGAATAAAAACATAGTTTACATTGATGGTTGCTCTTAGAGAATTGAGTATTGTGTCTATTAAAAGTTAATAATACAAAGCTACTTCTTTATTTCATGACAGATAAAAGCATAGAACTCGTGTAAGTTCCAGGAACTTTATTATCCACCATCTGTTTCTTTTACCAAGTGACAATTCTACAGAACTTAACCAGCAAACTTATATATAGACGGGATATTTGAGAAGAATTTTATGTATATTAATTATAGAGCTGAAAAAGAAAGTTGGCTTCAAAAGTCAAGCCGCCATAATGTGAAGAACAAGCATCTGTTCCATCTTCAAAAAATATCATGGGGAGTATTTATCAGCTCCAGAATTCTGGCTTCAAAAAGTTTCAAAGTAGGGATTTTGCAACTTTTTAGGCTTACTTGCACAAAAATTTGTGACTTTTGCATTATTGGTGAAAACGTAGGCATGGTTAGCTATGTCATAGTTTCACTCCAGATCTGTCACTGTAACTTTTTTAAAAAAGTCCTAAAAAGGTCAAAAACTCACTCCAGTAGGGGAGTGGCCTAAAAAAACTGGGTTAGCATTTCTAGACAATGTGCAATGATAAATTTGGCACACAGTACCCCAACGCAAAGCTAACTTCTGATAAATTCCCCTCACTGACTGTTATACATTTGCATAACGGGGAATACATGGAAAACAGAAGGGGCTAATGCCCAGGTTCCTCCACCTCCTAGTTCCTTCAAGAACACCCTAGACACTCCAAGAAGCAAGACATGAGTTTGAGAAAATTTTAAGGAGGTTTTCCCACAAACTCCAGCTCTGGCAGCTTCTTGTGCATGCACAGTGAGCAGGTGAAGCTGAAGCCAGTATACCATACTTTACTGACAGGTTCCCTTTAAGGTAAACACTAATGCTTTCACTCTGTTCTTGGTACATGTTCTCCAGCTGTAGTTAACCATGTGTCACAAACCTGGGATATATTTATGAAATCTGGTACGCTGGTGCTCGCAACTTTTTGCACAACATTTTGTTACTTTTGGCCTTCTGCACCACCCCACGCCACTTTCAAAAGTAGGCTGGGATGAAGGCCAACTTTGCAAGTTAGAGCACTTTTAAGTCTCATTTATCTTCTGTGAGATTCACAGGAGTCACAAATATTTCCCTGGCGTACTTAAAAATATATAGGCATATACCACATCCCACTTCCGCCAAATTCATTACTACTGTGCACCATTTCATAAATTAGGCGCAGCGGCACAAACCAAAGAGAGACTTAAAAATGACACAAAAACACAGCAAATGCTACATTCCCCCCTATATGTTTGCTGAGTAACTTTTTTTTATGGGAATCTACAGAAGCCTAACAGATTTTTAGATCTAATGTCCTAATTAGAGATGAGCGAGCACTAAAATGCTCGGGTTCTCATTATTCGAGTCGAACTTTTCCCTATGCTCGGGTGCTCGTTTCGAGTAACGAACCCCATTGAAGTCAATGGGAGACTCGAGCATTTTTTGCAGGGGACCGGGGCTCTGCCTAGGGAAGGCTGGGTGAAAACCTGGAAACCTCAGAAAATGATGGAAACACCACGGAAATGGACAGGAAACAGCAGGGGCAGCATGCATGGATGCCTCTGAGGCTGCTTAATCCCTCCATTACCCCAAATTCTCAGGCAACAGCCTGGTGGTTAACCTCATGGCAATTGTGCTCACCCAGACCAAGAAAGGTGAGGCAAATACCCATCACATGTTAGGGAAGCACCCAACTAGGTGCAACGAAGGTCCATCACCGCCTGCAGGTGACACCACTGCTCATGCTGGCACTGCAGCTGACATCAAGTTTAGTATCTGTTCTTATAAGTTGCTGTGGCTGTTGGTGGTATAGTGGTGAGCATAGCTGCTTCCCAAGCAGTTGACCTGGGTTCGATTCCTGTCTATCGCAGGAGGCAATTAAAACAAGATCTAAAAAAAAATCAGTACAATATCTAATACGTCCCCTACCCGGGTAAATTGTTTGGAGAGAGGGCCTGTAGGTGGGGGGAAGGAGGTTTCACTGGAAGAGCCAGAGGAGTGCCCCCTGGGCTAGCGTGTGTGGTGGTGACAACAGCCGGAATGGATTTTGAAAAACTGTCGCATCAACCGGTATGGTATCGATTCTTCTCAGTTTAATACCGTATACGTCCCCTATCTTGGGACCTTATATTTCATGGATTTTTCGACCAAGGAAAATGGAAAAAGAGCTTGCTCTGGCCAGGGGAGTATCTTTCCCACTGCAGCTAAGGGGACGTGTCCATGCTCTGCCTATCACAGGTCAGGAGGCAATTAAAAGAAGAACAGAAAAAAAACATCAGTACAATATCTAATACGTCCCCTATCCGGGTAAATTGTACCGGTTGATGCTAAATTTTTAAGTTGGGGTCCTGCGTCGTCATTCTAAATCCATCCGGCTGTTATCACCACCACACACGCTAGCCCAGGGGGCACTCCTCTGGCTCTTCCAGCGAAACCTCCTTCCCCCCAGCCTGCCCCCCCCACCTACAGGCCCTCTCTCCAAACAGTCGTAAATTATGAGATTGATCAAGTGTGGTATGTCTTCTATGTATACTACTCAGTTTAATACCGTATATGGCAGCTATCTGGAAAAATAGTTTGGAGAGAGAGAAAGATAGGACAAAGACGTAAATTCTTTGGAGAGAGGGCCTGTAGGTGGGGGGGCAGGCTGGGGGGAAGGAGGTTTCGCTGGAAGAGCCAGAGGAGTGCCCCCTGGGCTAGCGTGTGTGGTGGTGACAACAGCCGGATGTAGTTAGAATGACGACGCAGGACCCCAACTTAAAAATTTAGCATCAACCGGTACAATTGTCAATTATGAGCTCGATCAAGTGTGGCATGACTTTTAAATGGATATTGCATGTGGTCACGTACTCCCTGGAACCCCATAGTCACCCCTTTGCTGATGTGCTAGCCCAGAACATTCTCTGCCCCAATTCGCAAGACCTTTTGCTGTTTCCGTGTGCTGACAGTGGGGATTTACCAGTGTTGTCTGAGGAGGTGGTGGACAATGGCGAGACACAGGTGTCGGGGGGGTGAGGTAGTTGTATGGGAAGCAAGTTACAGTGGGGACTCCTTGGGGGGACTTTCTCATGATGGGACAGATTCAACTTGGGTGGATCAGGCACAGGAACAGATCAATTTTTTTTTGTGTTTATTTAACTTTTATTTAGCACAAATAACCAGAGATATTTATTCGTTATCTTCTCTGCGCAGTCTGGCGTTGGGGTTCGTCACTTTGATGGCGAGCTGTGCCGCTCTCCCCACAATGGTCTTTAGGTTCTTAGATGGAGACATTGTCAGCGATTTCAGCACAGAAGGACTTGTTGCTCATCAACAGAACCTCGACCTCCTTGACATTGTGGACCAGGAATTTGTGGGTGGACCAGGAATTTGCGGAACCCTGTTGGCAGCATGTGTTTGGTCTTCTACTTGCTACCTATCCAATGTTGGGCAATATAGATATGCAGGTAATATTATTTTTCACACCTATCCCAAAAATAATAATTTACGTAGTTTGCGCAAATAAAACTGGAAACTGGAATTGGAGAGAGGGCCTGTAGGTGGACCTCCGGAAAAATTGTTTGAAGAGAGGGACTGTAGGTGGACCTCCGGAAAAATTGTTTGAAGAGAGGGCCTGTAGGTGGACCTCCGGAAAAATTTTTTGGAGAGAGGGCCTGTAGGTGGACCTCTGGAAAAATTGTTTGAACAGAGGGCCTGTAGGTGGACCTCCGGAAAAATTGTTTGGAGAGAGGGCCTGTAGGTGGACCTCCGGAAAAATTGTTTGGAGAGAGGGCCTGTAGGTGGACCTCTGGAAAAATTGTTTGGACAGAGTGCCTGTAGGTGGACCTCCGGAAAAATTGTTTGGACAGAGGGCCTGTAGGTGGACCTCCGGAAAAATTGTTTGGACAGAGGGCCTGTAGGTGGACCTCCGGAAAAATTGTTTGGACAGAGGGCCTGTAGGTGAACCTCTGGAAAAATTGTTTGAATAGAGGGCCTGTAGGGGGCCCTCGTGAAAAATTGTGGTAAAAGAGTGCCAGTTGGACCTCTAAAAAATGGCGTTTTTTGGGTCAGCATTAGGCAAAGACGATAGGAGGAGGAGGAGTAGGAGGAGTAGAGAAGAGGAATCGGATACATAAGTTATTTAAATCTTTAGCTGCTTTCCCCTGGAGGAGATTTGCATTCCGGTGAAATCCAGGCTTTGTTCATTTTAATAAGCGTCAGCCTGTCAGCGCTGTCAGTTGACAGGCGTGTACGCTTATCGGTGATGACGCCACCAGCTGCACTGAATACCCGCTCTGACAGCACGCTAGCGGCAGGGCAGGCCAGCACCTCCAAGGCATACAGCGCCAGTTCAGGCCACGTGTCCAGCTTTGAAACCCAGTAGTTGTATGGAGCACAGTGATCGCTACAGACGTTGGTATGGTCAGCTAGGTACTCCCTCACCATCTTTCTGTACAGCTCCCCCCTACTCTGCCTAGACTGGGGACAGGTGACAGTGTCTTGCTGGGGTGACGTAAAACTGGCAAAGGCCTTGGAGAGCGTTCCCCTGCCAGTGCTGGACAAGCTGCCTGCTCGCCTCCACTCCCCCGCTACTTGGCCCACAGAACCATGCCCTCTGCCGCTAGCGGCGTCAGATGGGAAGAATTGTTTCAGCTTCTGCACCAGGGCCTGTTGATATCTATTCACTCTCATACTCCTTTCCTCTGCAGGGATGAGAGTGGAAAGGTTCTGCTTGTTCCGTGGGTCCAGGAGAGTGAACACCCAGTAATCGGTGTTTGAAAAAATTCTTCTAACGCGAGGGTCACAGGATAGGCAGCCTAACATGAAGTCTGCCATGTGCGCCAGAGTCCCAAAACGCAAGAATTCCCTCTCCTCACTGGCCTGACTCTCCATTTCCTCCTCCTCCTCCTCCTCCTCCTCCAAGTCCTCCTCTTCAGCCCATACATGCTCAAGAGTTAAGGACTGAGCACTGGTACCCTCTACTGTCTCTCCGACATTCTCCTCCTCTTCCTCCTCATCCTCATCCCCCTCCTCCGATACGCGCTGAGAAACAGACCGGAGGGTGCTCTGGCTATCAAGCGACGTATCTTCCTCCACCGTCTCTTGTGACAAGTGCAAAGCATCCGACTTGATGCTGAGCAGTGAGTTTTTCAACAGGCAAAGCAGCGGGATGGTGAGGCTGATAATGGCGGCATCGCTGCTGACCATCTGTGTTGACTCCTCAAAGTTGCTCAACACCTGGCAGATACCAGACATCTACGTCCACTCCTCATTGTAGACTTGAGGAATCTGACTGACCTGACTACCAGTTCTGGTGGAAGTTGACATCTGGCAGTCTACAATCGCTCTGCGCTGCTGGTAAACTCTGGATAACATGTTTAATGTCGAATTCCATCTCGTGGGCACGTCGGCACAACAGTCGGTGAGCGGGCAGTTGTAGGCGGCGCTGCGCTGGCCCTGAGAGTGGCAGCATCTGTGGTCGACTTGCGGAAATGCGCACAGATGCGGCGCACCTTGGTGAGCAAATCAGACAGATTGGGGTATGTCTTGAGGAACCGCTGAACTATTAGATTGAACACGTGGGCCAGGCATGGCACATGTGTCAGTCTGCCGAGTTGCAGAGCCGTCACCAAGTTATGCCCGTTGTCACACACAACCATGCCTGGCTTGAGGTTCAGCGGTGCCAGCCACACAGTCGGTCTGCGCCGGTGATGCCCTGTAAAGCTCTTGGGCGGTGTGCCTTTGTCACCTAAGCTCAGCAGTTTGAGCACCGCCTGCTGGTGCTTACCCCACGGCACTGCTGGCTGCTGCGCCTAGAGCTACCGACTGAAGGCGCCATGCCCACGTGATGGTAATTCGGAGGAGGAGGAGGTGGAGGAGGAGGGTCGGAGGAGGAGGCATAGTACGTTAGGAACCCCACAACCCTCGTGTGGG
>ONZH01015366.1:0-18228 GCA_900303285.1 Rhinella marina | reverse complement strand
TCCATCGGGCAGTCTAGGGCCAAAGATAAGCCATTATTCAGGTTTTGCGAATTTCTGATTACAAAGACATTGGTGGGAATTTATTATGGGGATCAGTTGTGCTTGAGTATGCATTGGAGTACTTTCCATCAAATGTCATACATTGGCCCAAATTTACTTATCTTAAAGTATAAGCTTAGACAGGCTGTCTAGACCTTCACCAGATTTATCACAGTGGCTCATAATGGATGCTAAATTTGGTGAAGAAACTGCAGATATAAACACTTTTCTCTATACCAACTATTGGATGGTGTACTTTGAGACAGATTTTTACACCAGAATTGTGGCACAATTTTGGCACAAAATGGTGCACCTTAGGCCCTACCCCTTCACTTGAAGTTCTGTCACCTTGCCAAACAGGTCAGAAAAAAGTGTAGAAACCCTATATACGTCAAAGTGCACCAAATGTGCAAAATTTTGTAAATAGATTTTTGGTACAGACATACATGCATGCAGTACTTTTTTCCATCTAAAAATAGATATCAGATAGAAATGGCTCAAATTTGTTTTTTCTTCTTTACTTTTCTGTTCTTCTGACGGATCAGAAGATTGGAAATATTAACGGTTATGTGAACTCTCCCTTAGTGGTGTAAAAATGCAAAAAGTTGCAACATTTTTGCTCAAGTAAGCCCAAAAAGTCAAAAAGTCCTATTCTGCAACTTTTTGAAGAAAGCATTTTGGAGTACAGGGTGTGAGAAATAAAGGTCTCAATTTAATATGATGTATTTACCATAGTCTGTTAATCTCTATAATCTCATACAGTTGCTATACATGCAGGTACATCATCAGTCCACAGCTGAATGTCACAGATAAAAAAAATAAATTACAAAAAATCCTAAATAATTAGCAGTCAACAAATTCCACTAGAATCACCTGATACAATGGAGTTGTATGGTGAAATTTGAGTACCAAAGGCCACCTGCATACGGGTGTGGGTGAATGCACATAAAATCCCCTCAAATTTCCATGCAGATTTATGTGCATTTCTGCAGCATATCTGCGCCAAAATCTGCAATTTCTAACAGCGGGTTTTGGTGCAGCTTTGATGTGGTTTTGCTTTAGATCTCACCCTTCCACTGAAAAGTTGAAAATTGACCAGCTATTAGATTTGGAAAACGCAATGCAGGTCAATTTCCGCATCTCCAATCTCATACACTTTGCTTGGACTGTAATATGCTCTGCTGTTTTTCTGCACGGGAATCTGCATGGAAACACTATACATATTCCTCAACGTGTGCAGGTGGCCAAATGGTTGGAACTAACTAAAGAAGATGTCTAATATTATAATAGTGTTTACTTGAGTTCCAAAGAGTATGATATTAGAATAACTATGTGCATTCATATAATTCCATAATAAACTGTTAGCTTTCTACTTGTAGCCCAAGCTTTAAAATTATCTCCAAAACATTGAATTTTGCAGTGCCTTGGAAAGTCTCTAGTTTTTTTCATAACAAGTATCCACCTGAGTTCTTGTTAACAGGCACATGCATAATACAAAATGACTCTTGTGATTATAGATTAAGATGAATCCACAGATGCTCTACACTAGAGTAGAGGAAAAAAGACATTCTGTGGCACTCTAAAATGTTTTCTGAGTTTTCTATGCACCTGCTTATCCATTCTGTATCACTTGTTTTGAGAGCTGTTTAATAATTCCAGACCAAAATGCAAAAATAACAGAATAATCCAGCTGCAATATAGATGAATAATATTTAACCATTTGGTCACCTCTGGGTAACACTTCTATGAAATGCATGCACCCAACTTATTACTCTGTACTGTATATAGTAATACATTTTTTTTTCAGCAGTTTCTAGTCTCTAATTAGTTAAATGGTCCATGTGTCTTTCTAATTGCATCAATTTTCATGCTTATATCTGAAGGCTATTTTGTTGCCTCCTCACATGGCTGCCAGTTTTTATAATTGATCCACAGTGGAATTAATTAAGACTAATTAGATGTAAGCCCATTAAGAAAAGGAAAACTACATTTTTAGGTGTGCAGAGTAAACAAGCAGTTCATAGCCTCTGAGGATTCATTAGTGAGATGAAGTCCTAAGGAAACTCATCTAGCCAATGTCTGGCCACAGGAATAGATGTAGCATAAGTATCTATTCCCTGTTTTTAGATTATTGCATTCATGTATAATTAATTGACTTTTAATAAAACCAAAAAGTGGAGATCAAAAAATTTCTGGAAATTTGATTCAGGTCTGAAGATTCGGTTCTAGCATGAATAAATTTGACCCAAGTCAAAACTGCCCAGAATGCTCTGAAAAGGTATGCTACATTATGACATTCTGGCATCTACTAGGAATATATGCAACTACTTTCAAACTCTTTAATGTGAAGACAACATTAGTAATCTTAAAGGGGTTGTCCGAGTTATTTTTTTGTTCTTTATATGTTTCTAACTTATCAAGTATAACAACTGTCCCATATAGTTTGTGTTTCTAAAGCTGCTGGTTTCTCAGAGTTGACTGAGGGTCACATGACCTGTGATGTCAGCTTATCTCCCTGGTCTGTGATGTTTCATGTACAAGCCTCAGAGTTCAGATAACAGTCTGTACACGAGACGTCACTGGCCACGCCCCCTTTCTTTGCCGGGCTCCTGCTATCTGCTCTCTCCCTGGATTCCTTCAAATAAAACATTAACCCCTTCAGCCAGAACACACTGAGGGCTCAAGGCTTTACAACAAATAGTAGCTGCAGCAGTGAGAGGAGACAAATGCTGGGCAAGGAGCTATAGAGGAATTGTATTGTACAAGAACAGGTAGGGAGAATTTCCTGTGTGTATCAGCAGTGTCATTGTACAGCTGGGACTTGTAGTCCTATACATACAACATGCTGCTGAGTATTCCAGCAGGCAGACATGTACTCACAGCACTTATAGTCACTGCCTTTACAGGGGAGGGGGGAGGGGCTGAGATTGTTGTTATTGCATGTAAGGCTACAAGAGAACCAGGGAAATGAGGAAATATAGATTTTTTTGGCCTAAAACTTGCTGAACTTAGTTATATATTGCTGCCCATCAGATTTACAGTGCTATATATTTTTTTCATAACTTGGACAACCCCTTTAAAGTGAAAATATGTATGGCTATGGGTAAATCCATGGTTAACAGTGATAACAAACAGCCTGTTTAACCCCTTAACGCCCAGTGCCGTAATAGTACGGCGCTACGTGAAGGGGCATGACTCCCGGCGCCGTAGTATTACGGCGCACTGATCGGGCGGGTTAAGGAGCTGCGCCCGCCCGGTCAGCTGCAGGGGGCCAGTTGTTCCCAGTAGCCGGACCCCTGCTGCATACGCCCGATGCGGGCATATTAACCCCCGATGTGCCGCGGTCAGCGCTGACTGCGGCACATGCGATGCGGGCGTAGGTAAGTAAGGTCCATCGGGTCCCCGCTCTGCTGTGACGAGGACCCGATGGCTTGGTTAGCAGCCCGATGCCTTCCTTAGGCATCGTGGCTGCTATCCCTGCATGCCTGTGCAATCCAGCCCCCTGGATCGCACAGGAAGCAGGCTGTAAGTGTATTACATTGAGTAATACACTTACAGCCAATGTATTACAATACAACAGTATTGTAATGCATTGTAAAGGGGATCAGACCCCAAAAGTTAAATGAAGTGGAAAAAAAGTGAAAAAAGTAATAAAAATAAAGTTTTACAAAAAATAAAAGTTTCAAGTAAAAAAAAAGCGCACTTTTCCAAGAATAAAGTAAAAAAAAAGTAAAAAAAATGTAAAAAAAGAAAGTATACATAATAGGTATCGCCACATCTGTATCGACCAGCTCTATAAAAATATCACATCATCCACCCCGCCAGGTGAACGCAGTAAAAAAAAACAAAAAAACAGTGCCAAAACAGCCATTTTTTTCCCTCTTGCCTCACAAAAAGTGTAATAGCAGGCGATCAAAAAGGTGAATTTAACCCAAAATGATACCAATAAAACCGTCATCATGTCCCGCAAAAATGATACCCTACCTGAGACAATCGCCCGAAAAATAAAAAAATATGGCTCTCAGAAAATGGCAACACAAAAAATGTTTTATTCTGTTCAAAAATAAATCTAATGTGTAAAACTTTCCAAAAATAAAATGTTAGACATATTGGGTATCGCCGCATCCGTAACAACTTGCTCTATAAAAATATTACATGAGCTGGCCCCCCAGGGGAATGCTGTAAAATTTTTTTTTTAAAACTATGCCAAAACAGCCATTTTTTCCCTCTTGCCTCACAAAAAATGTAATAGCAGGCGATCAAAAAGGTGTATTTAACCCAAAATGGTACCAATCAAACCGTCATCTTGTTTCACAAAAAATGAGATCCTACCTGTGACAATCGCCCAAAAAATAAAAAAAATATGGCTCTCAGAATAAAGCAACACAAAAAAAGATTTTAATCTGTTCAAAAATAAATCTAATGTGTAAAATTTAATAAAAATAAAATTGGTAGACATATTGGGTATCGCCGCATCCGTAACAACCTGCTCTATAAAAATATCACATGATTTGCCCCCTCAGGTGATTTCTGTAAAAAACTTTTTTTTCACCTTGACTCACAAGGTGCTTTTCTCCTGTAACCCCTTATGAAAATGAAAAATGTGGGGCTAAAGCAACATTTTATTGGAAGAAATGAAACTTTTCATTTTCACAGCCAAGTGTTTCCAAATTCCGTAAAATGCTTAGGGGGTCAAAGTGGTCAGTACCCCCCTTAATATATTCTTTGAAAGGTGTAGTTTCCAAAATGGGGTAGGGGTATGTCAGGGTCTCTCAATTACAAAATGATGCCTAAAAACCATTCTAGCAAAATCTGCCTCCAAAATCCGTATGGCGCTCCTTTCATTCTGACCACTGCCACAAACCCATGGAGACGTTTACCACCACATATGGGGTATTTCTGTAAACTGCAGAATCAGAGTAATGTATATTGAGGTTTAGTTTGCTGTTAACCCTTGCTGTGTTGCAATAAAAAAAATTATTAACATGAATAATCTACCAAAAAAGTGAAATTTTGAAATTTGACTATGAAAATTGTAGATTCACACTGAAGGCATCAAAACTATGAATTAACACATGTGGAATTATATACTTAACAAAAAAGTGTGAAACAACTGAAAATATGTCTTATATTCTAAGTTCTTCAAAGTAGCCACCTTTTGCTTTGATTACTGCTTTGCACACTCTTGGCATTCTCTTGATGAGCTTCAAGAGGTGGTCATCTGAAATGGTATTCCAACAGTCTTGAAGGAGTTCACAGAGATGCTTAGCACTTGTTGGCCCTTTTGCCTTCACTCTGCGGTCCAGCTCACCCCAAACCATCTCGATTGGGTTCAGGTCTGGTGACTGTGGAAGCCAGGTTATCTGGCATAGCACCCCATCACTCTCCTTCTTGGTCAAATAGCCCTTACACAGCCTGGAGGTGTGTTTGGGGTCATTGTCCAGTTGATAAATAAATGATGGTCCAACTAAACACAAACCGGATGGAATAGCATGCCGCTGCAAGATGCTGTGGTAGCCATGATGGTTCAGTATGCCTTCAATTTTGAATAAATCCCCAACAGTGTCACCAGCAAAGCACCCCCACACCATCACACCTCCTCCTCCATGCTTCACGGTGGGAACCAGGCATGTAGAGTCCATCCGTTCAGCTTTTCTGCATCGCACAAAGACACGGTGGTTGGAACCAAAGATCTCAAATTTGGACTCATCAGACCAAAGCACAGATTGCCACTGGTCTAATGTCCATTCCTTGTGTTCTTTAGCGCAAACAAGTCTCTTCTGCTTGTTGCCTGTCCTTAGCAGTGGTTTCCTAGCAGCTATTTTACCATGAAGGCCTGCTGCACACAGTCTCCTCTTAACAGTTGTTGTAGAGATGTGTCTGCTGCTAGAACTCTGTGTGGCATTGACCTGGTCTCTAATCTGAGCTGCTGTTAACCTGCGATTTCTGAGGCTGGTGACTCGGATGAACTTATCCTCCACAGGGTAGGTGTCTCTTGGTCTTCCTTTCCTGGGGCGGTCCTCATGTGAGCCAGTTTCTTTGTAGCGCTTGATGGTTTTTGCGACTGCACTTGGGGACACTTTGAAAGTTTTCCCAATTTTTCGGACTGACTGACCTTCATTTCTTAAAGTAATGATGGCCACTCGTTTTTCTTTACTTAGCTGCTTTTTTCTTGCCATAATACAAATTCTAACAGTCTATTCAGTAGGACTATCAGCTGTGTATCCATCTGACTTCTGCCCAACACAACTCATGGTCCCAACCCCATTTATAAGGCAAGAAATCCCACTTATTAAACCTGACAGGGCAAACCTGTGAAGTGAAAACCATTTCAGGTGACTACCTCTTGAAGCTCATCAAGAGAATGCCAAGAGTGTGCAAAGCAGTAATCAAAGCAAAAGGTGGCTACTTTGAAAAACCTAGAATACAAGACATATTTTCAGTTGTTTCACACTTTTTTGTTAAGTATATAATTCCACATTTGCTAATTCATAGTTTTGATGCCTTCAGTGTGAATCTACAATTTTCATAGTCATGAAAATACAGAAAACTCTTTGAATGAGAAGGTGTGTCCAAACTTTTGGTCTGTACTGTATATTTGAATTCTCCCTTTTTGGGTTTATGGACCTGATGGATCAGGCAGGGTATGTTTGGCTGTGTAGGGTTAGTAGTAGAAGTAGTAGTTGCCACAGCAGTGGCAGTACAGTATAGAATTACATGCAGAGGTGATGTGTGGCTGTGTACGGGTAGTAGTGACAATACTAGCTGCAGTAGCAGTACAATATGGAATCGGATGCATAGGAGATGTGCAGCTGTGCAGCTAGTAGTAGTGGCAGTAGCAGTGGTGTAGTAAAAGCTCAGTATGGAACCTGAAAACAAGGCAGGATGGGCACCTAGTAGTATTTGCTGTAGTAGCTGTGGCAGCAGAAGTACAGCATGGCAAATGACAGACAAGGCAGATGTGTGGCTGTGAAGTGGTAGTGGTAGCAGTTGTATCAACAGCAGTAGCTAGAGATAAGTGAACTTTTCAAAAATCCGATTCGGACACTTGGCCAAATTTTCCAAAAAGATTTGATTCAATCCAAATTTATTTGTTATGAATCAGGTTAAAAACAGCTAGTTACCTGCCTATATATTGGTGTAGAATACTGTGCATTGCAGAAATATGTTTAGGTAGTCCACTGTGATAGTGAAATAGTTACTTTGCATCTGTATGAAAGGCAGTTGACAGGCATCACTCTTAGAATCGCTTCATATTTCACTTAGTCAGTTATGGACCCAAAACTGACTAAATAACTCAAGTGTGAACCTTACAGGTCAATGTTAGGATCAGGTATAAAGAACTGTGCATTGTCCCAAGATTATACTATATAGTGAAAGAGCGCACTCCTTTTACACCGTCATCAGCTGATTCCACATAGATTTCTACAAAACTGGTTCTGTTACACGCTGAAACAAGTAGTGCCCCCATGACTGAGTGGACAGGGTGTTAGCAGTAAGTTTGTGTTGATGTCACTGTTTATTTTGCCCTTCTTCTAATCTGTCAGAACAACCCCCCAAAAAAATGGAACCTGTCTTTTAAGCAGATGCCTTTACATGGTCAGCATTGGCTCAGTAATCCTTCGGCATTGCTAAGGCCAACAGGATTAGATCCAAAATAGAGATGACACATGATTGGACAGTTTGCATGTCTTCTGTGTTTTGTATCCACTCCTGCTTTTGGCTTCCAAATCAAGAGCATATACTGATGCAAAATAGGGACTGTGTGATACAGGCTCCAAAGACAGGATCCTTTGTGTTTCTCATTTTTCCGTCCTTCTGACAGATCAGAAGAAGGGCTAAGTAAATAGTGATGTCAACAATGCCAAACAGGGACAATAGTGGCCCCATCATAGAATAGAGAGGATAGCTACCGCATGAGGAGTCAACACAGTGGACAAGTTACGTTTATTGGGAGGGTGGCAACCGCATGATGAGTCAACATAATGGCCTAATCACAGAGTGGTGAGGGTGGCAAATGCATAAGGAGTAAAAATAGTGGCCCAGTCACAGAGTGGTGAGGGTGGCAAATGCATAAGGAGTCAACACAATGGCTCAGTCACAGAGTAGTGAGGGGGCAACCGCATGAGGAGTCAACATAGTGGCCCAGTCACAGAGTGGTGAGGATGGCACACGCATGAGGAGTCAACATAGTGGCCCAGTCACAGAGTGGTGAGGGTGGCAACCGCATAAGGAGTCAACATAGTCATCAGTCACAGAGTGGAGAGCGTGACAAATGCATGAGGAGTCAACACAAAGGCCCAGTCACAGAGTGGTGAGGGTGGCAAACGCATAAAGACTCAACATAGTGGTCAGTCACAGAGTAGTGAAGGTGGCAAATGCATGAGGAGTCATCACAATGGCCTAGTCACAGAGTGGTGAGGTGGAAATCGCATGATGAGTCAACATAGTGGCGAGTCACAGAGTGCAGATGGTGGCAAACACAAGAAGTGTCAACACAATGGCCAAGTCACAGAGTGGTGAGGGAGGCAAAAGCATAAGGAGTCAACATAGCGGTCAGTCAGAGTGGGAAGGATGGCTTATGCATGAGTCGTCAACACAATGGCCCAGTCACAGAGTGGAGAGGTGGCAACTGCATGGGAGTCAACACAGTGGACCAGTTACAGAGTGGTGAAGGTGGCAAAAACATGAGGAATCAACACAATGGCCCAGACACAGAGTGGTGAGGTGGCAAATGCATGAGGAGTCAACATAGTGACCCAGTCAGAGAGTGATGAGGGTGGCAAATGTATGAGGAATCAACATAGTGGCCCAGTCACAGGGTGGGGGGCAACAGCAGTGGCAGTAACAGCACAAAATGGTGGGTGCCAGTAGGAGAAAATGGCAGCAGAGGCAACAGGTGGGTGGCAACATCAGAACAGGAACAACATGGCTGAAGCAGGTGGCCAGAAGAAACAGGTCTCTTTTCACAGAGTTTGGATGTGGCACCCAGAATGATCTAGCCTGATCCATCAGGCACCGGTGTGGAAATCCTGGCTGATCCACACCCGATTCATCTTCACAAAGGTCAGTCTCTCCACAATTTGGGTGGAAAGGCAAATTCTCCTTGGGGTAACTATGCCTTCAGCCGCACTAAACACCCGCTCTGATGCTACACTACTGGCTGGGCAGGAAAGCTTGTCCAGGGCAAACTCGGCCAGTTGAGGCCACAAATCAAGTTTGGCTGCCCAGTAGTCCAGGGGATCTTGGATGTCAGGTAGCAGGGTGCAGCCTAAGTATGTTCTCACCTGCTGTTTCAGGTTCTACTCTGTCTTGCTGCTGCTTCTGGTGAGAGGTTTCTTTAGTAGGCGGGTGAAGAAAACTGCTCATTGGGAAATAGCTGCTGATTGTCCTCTAGAACAGTGGTCCCCAACCTTTTTTACACCAATGACCAGTTTCATGCAAGACAATTTTCCCAGGGACCAGCGTATGGGGGAAGGGGGGTATGTGCTGGGGTCTGGTCTTGAGTGGTGTGGCAGGGGTGGTATGGTGGGAAGGGGGGGGGTTGTTGCTGATTGATTGAATCACATATACAGTGCCTTGCGAAAGTATTCGGCCCCCTGGAACTTTTCAACCTTTTGCCAAATTTCAGGTTTCAAACAAAAAGATTTAACATTTAAAATTTTTGGTGAAGAATCAACAACAAGTGGGTCACAATTGTGAAGTGGAACGAAATTTATTGGATCATTTAAACTTTTTTTGTAATAATAAAAATGAAAAATGGGGCGTGCAAAATTATTCGGCCCATCTTCTTTCAGTTCAGAACACTCACTCCAAAAGTTCATTGAGGATCTCTGAATGATCCAATGTTGTCCTAAATGACTGATGAAGATAAATAGAATCCACCTGTGTGTAATCAAGTCTCCGTATAAATACACCTGCTCTGTGATAGTCTCAGGGTTCTGTTTAACCCCTTAGTGACTCATGACGTACTATGTACGTCATGATGTGTTGTAAGTTAGCGCATCATGACGTGCATAGTACGTCATGAAATGAAAGTGTCACCGCAAGTATACTTGCAATGACACCGGCATCTGAACGGGTGTCACGGACAGCAGAGAGGTCCGGGCACCCGTCCATGGACCAATCACAGTGGTCCCTGCCCCGCGATCGCTGTGATTGGTCAATCAGAACTGAATGACCAATCACAGCGCCAGCGGGAAGCTTAGCCCAGAGCAGCTCCGTTCTCCTCATTCTGACAGTTGACATTTGAGGAGATCGGAGCTGCGTCCTGTCAGAGAGCATTTGTGAAAAAGAAAGATAAAAGAAAAGTGCCCCCACAGTGTCCCAGTTACCCCAAACACACCCCATCCTCCCCATCCTCCAGTGACCTGTGTCTTGTGTCAGCTCGTTAGGGTTAGACGTTAGGGTTAGGAGTTAGGGTTAGGGTTAGAAGTTATTGTTAAAAGTTAGGGTTAAAAGTTAGACGTTATATATATATATATATATATATATATATATATATATATAAATTACTGGCGATTAGGTAGCCTTTGTTAGTTCGCCAGAGAATTGGCAGTTTGGTAGAAGTAGTTTAGTAGTTTTCAAAAAAAAAAAAAGGAAAAAAAAATATATATATATATTTAAGTTGTAGCTTGTGTCAGCTCATTAGGGTTAGAAGTTAGGATTAGGAGTTAGGGTTAGGGTTAGAAGTTATTGTTAAAAGTTAGGGTTAAAAGTTAAACGTTTGAATAAAAAAAAAATTACTAAAAAAAATATATATATATATATATAAATTACTGGCGATTAGGTAGCCTTTGTTAGTTCGCCAGAGTACTGGCAGTTTGGTAGAAGTAGTTTAGTAGTTTTCAAGAAAAAAAGGAAAAAAAATAAAATATATATATATATATAATATATATATACTAGCAGAAAGACCCGGCTTCGCCTGGGTATATTTCATCTATTTTTTTAATGTTTCTGTGTGTCATTGCAGAGAGAAAGTCAATGCAGCTGACTGGGACACGGGGGGGGGGGGGTTTAAGTCCTTCATTTCAGGGTGGCCTGAATTATAGGTTAATGCCATGGTAATTTGAGGAAACACAATGGGTAGCAGTGGAAGAAAACATTGCTTTGCGCGGGTATATTTAATCTATTTTATTTAATGTTTCTGTGTGTTGTTGCAGAGAGAAAGTCATCCTCCCTCCCATCCCTGCAGCTGACAGATGTTGATTTTTACCTTCAATTGTTCAATCTCCATTGGCTGCGGAGTGGGAGGGGTCATGGCCTGACTGAGTCGGGGGCGTGACGTTGCAAGACCTGGGGCGGGGTTTTAAGTCCTTCTTTTGATGGTGGCCAGAATTATAGGTCGATGCCATGGTAATTTATGAGGACACGCCATGGAAAACAGTGGAAGAAAACATTGCTTTGCACGGGTATATTTAATCTATTTCATTTAATGTTTCTGTATGTTGTTGCAGAAAGAAATCCAACTTCCCTCCCACCCCTGAAGCTGACAGAAGTTGATTTTTACCTTCATTTTTTCAATCCCCGTTGGCTGCGGAGTGGGAGGGGGCATGGCCTGACAGAGTCGGAGCGTGGTTTCGCGAGATCTGGGGCGGGGGTCAGAGTGGCATGAATTACAGGTCGATGACATGGTAATTTATGGGGACCCACAATGGGTAGCAGTGGAAAAAAACATCTTTTATTAGTACTGAATGGTCGTAGTCTAAAATTAGTCAATTTCATCTACGATTTTTGTGTGTCGTTGCAGAGAGAAATTCACCCTCCCACCCCTGCAGCTGATTTTTTTCAATCCCGGTTGCCTGCGGAGTGGGAGGGGGTGTGGCCTGGCAAAGTTGGGGGTGTGGATTATCAAGATGCTTCGAACGGTTGTAGTCTGAAATTAGTCTATTTCATCTAAAATTTTGTGCGTCATTGCAGAGAGAAATTCACCCTCCCACCCCTGCAGCTGACAGAAGTTTATTTTTCCCTTCATTCTTTCAATACCTGTTAACTGCGGAGTGGGAGGGGGCGTGGCCCTACATAGTTGGGGGCGTGGCTTAGCAAAGCGCTTCGCATTGGTGATTTAATCTATTTCATTTAATGTTTCTGTGTGTCGTTGCAGAATGGCTGCAGAGTGGGAGGGGGCGTAACCTGACAGAGTCGGGGGCGTGGATTAGCAAGACGCTTCACATGCGGAGTGGGAGGGGTGTGGCCTGCAGAGTTGGGGTGTGGATTATCAAGATGCTTCGACGGTTGTAGTCTGAAATTAGTCTATTCATCTAAAATTTGTGCGTCATTGCAGAGAGAAATTCACCCTCCCACCCCTGCAGCTGAAAGAAGTTTATTTTTCCCTTCATTCTTTCAATACCTGTTGGCTGCGGAGTGGGAGGGGGCGTGGCCCTACAGAGTTGGGGGCGTGGCTTAGCAAAGCGCTTCGCATTGGTGATTTAATCTATTTCATTTAATGTTTCTGTGTGTTGTTGCAGAATGGCTGCGGAGTGAGAGGGGGCGTGGCCTGACAGAGATGGGTCGTGGCTTAGCAAAAGGCTTCGAACGGTTGTAGTCTATAATTAGTCTATTTCATCTAAAATTTTTGTGTGTCGTTGCAGAGAGAAATTCACCCTCCCACCCCTGCAGCAAACAGAAGTTTATTTTTACCTTCATTTTTTTCAATTCCCATTGGCTGCGGAGTGGGAGGGGGCGTGACCTGACAGAGTCGGGGGCGTGGATTAGCAAGACGCTTCACATGGGTGTATTTAATCTATTTTATTTAATGTTTGTGTGTGTTGTTGGAGAAAGAAAGTCAACCTCCCACCCATCCCTGCAGTTGACAGAAGTTGATTTGTACCTTTATTTTTTTAATCTCTGTTGGCTGCGGAGTGAAAGGGGTGTGGCCTGACATATTTGGGGGTGTGGCTTAGTGAGACCTGGGGCGGGGGTTTTAAGTACTTCTTTTAGGGTGGCCTGAATTAAAGGTCAATACCATGCTTATTTATGAGCCCACGCAATAGGCAGCAGTGGAGGAAAACATCTTTTATTACTACTGAACTGTAGTAATAGAAAAACACATAAGTTATATTTATGGTAACCGGAATACCTTTAACAGTGTCAGTAAATAGAAATGGATGAGATCCTCAGCTGCTGATAATTACCTGGTTGTTATGGAAACCTGCCCTCCCCGTGTGTGCCTTTGCAGAGAATGGCAGTTGGAGTTTAAAACCAAAGTTCCCAGTTGTAATGTTGGCTAATGGAGATCATATTTTGGGAATATCTCGGGAACGGTATGTCCTAGAGAGATGAGACCTGGTCTAAAACCTTCCCGGACACCTGATGTACCTGTGTGCCGAATTTGGTGAAAATCGGTCTAGTAGTTTGGTCGTGCATAGAGAACAGACAGACAGACAGAAAGACAGAAACTCATATTTATATTATTAAGATATATATATATACTAGCAGAAGGACCCGGCTTCGCCTGGGTATATTTCATCTATTTCATTGAATGTTTCTGTGTGTCGTTGCAGAGAGAAAGTCTCCCTCCCACCCATCCCTTCGCACAGGTATATTTCATTTTTTGTTTGTGTAGTGACCCCATAAGAATTGCCCAGTTTAGCACTGGTCTATTTTGAATGTCATTTGTGCGTGTGGGTAAAAAATTTGCTACTGGTTTAAGGACATCATTTCCCTTAAAGTAAACATTTTATTACAAAATAGAAGTAATTGAACTCTTTAAAGATTATATGTTTAATCATACAGGAAACTAATTAAACATTTCAACAATGTTGATAACTGTGTAACAGTGGAAAACAAAAGGTAGAAAACATTCTAATTTAGTAGAAATCTAAGACAACACTCTTGGATAAACTACATTTGCTGTCTTGTTCTCTGGTGCAAGCATGTAAAGGTATCTGCCTGAGCCAACTCTAGAGCAGGCAACATATAGTTGTCCATGAGAGAAGCATGGTAGTTCCAAGTTGACACCAGCAATTTTCAGGGACTGACCCTGTGCCTTGTTAATTGTCATTGCAAAAGAAAGTCGAACAGGAAACTGTAGTCTCTTAAAATGCAATGGTGAATGCTTGTCATTGTGGATTAGAGGGATGCGAGGAATAAAGACATCTTCATTCTGAGAGCAGCCAGTCAGTATTGTAGCCTCAATCACATGAGGCATGCATTGTTTGACGCAGAGTCGGGTTCCATTGCAAAGTCGTGGTGCATCAACATTTCTTAACAGTATTATTGGAGCTCCAACTTTCAATTCTAAGCGATATGGTGGCATTCCAGTCGGTTCTAAGGAATTCAAAAACTCAACAGGGTATTCTACGCTGTCCTCAAGATTTATAGTTGTGTCAACAGCAGTGTATGTGAAAATTTGTCCTGGGATGTCTCTCAAAATTTCTGCATTAATCGCATTTACTGCATTGTTCCTGGGAGCCAAAATTGCACGCTCACAAAGCCAAGGATAGTAAACCTCCCTCCCTTGTGCAAATATCTGAGCAATGCCAGGAAAAACATTGTTTTTTAAGTCAGCAAGTGATGGAACAATGTTGCAGAATTTTGCAGGAAAAGACACATTTCCATGTGCATCATTGAGTTGACCGCTTCCAAGCTGTAGTAACATTTGCGCAAATTGCTGTGCAGTATTGTGGCCAGAAGTGAGAGCACGCATGTTTGTACTGAGTGTAAGCCTCTTAACAAAACGCCAAAGTGGTGAAGCTTTCAGGGAAGCATTCAGCTCATCAGCTACTGTGCCTCTTTGCACGATTGGCAATGTCTGCCTAAAGTCTCCAGCCAGTAAAAGCAATACTCCTCCCATCAGTTTCCTATTTTGTCTGCAGTCCTGAAGTGTTTTGTTGACTGCTTCTAAGCCATGCTTGTGTGCCATGGTGCATTCATCCCAGACAATAAACTTGCATCTTCTGAGAACATCACCCATGGCTGATTCTGCATTCAAATTGCAAACAGCTGCTTCCTCCCTGGTCAAATCAAGTGGTAACTTGAAAGTGGAGTGTGCAGTCCTGCCACCATTTAGTAATGTGGCAGCTATGCCAGATGAAGCAGTTGCAAGAGCAATGTCACCAGCACTTCGTACTTTGGCAAGAAGCAGATTGATGAGAAACGTTTTTCCTGTTCCTCCAGGAGCATCCAGAAAGTAGATGCCTCCGGTGTTTCTTTGAATATCTTGTAGAAGAGTTTCATAAAGATTCTTTTGTTCTGGCACATTGTCAAGCATGGGCTCATTTGTAGCAACATATTGTGTTAGTTGGCTAAGATCATAAGCTGTTTCTCTGAGGAACTCATAGCTCACTTGTTGATGACCATGTTGTTGTGGTGATTGCAAGTCAAACTGTGACAAACATAAACCAGTCATTTGCAAGACTTTGTCATCCAATAAAATCAGCGCCTGATTCTCAATTAGAGGAGTCAACTGCAGTGAATTATAGTTTTCTTGTTGCTGGGCAAGGTGCAGGACATCTTCAGCCATTTGTTGTTTGTATTGTTCCCAGAGCTCCTGAGGTTTGAAAGGATGGCAGCATGTGAGAATGATTGCAAACAGCTCTCTGATTTTGACAGGTGATTTGCTTATCACTGCCTCCTGAAGGCAATCATGCCATTGTTGGTCATCATCTAGTAAGCCAAGTCTCATACATGCTTCTTTGTATGAGTGACAGAGTGTACCGTTGACCATCAGGAGTGCTACAAAGGATGTTGGACCTCGAACAACATGAAGCAACATACGAAGATAAAAGCATTCTTCAAAGTTAGGATGAACAGTGTAGACTCTACCAAGCGCATTAGTAGCAACAACATCTTGACCTGGAATGCGAGTGCCTTGTTTGCGAGATTTCCATGTCTTTGCAGTAGTCCACGTGTAGTAAGTAGGAACCTCAACATAAAGCAGCGTCCTTGCAAATTCGTCTCTCTGGCACAGTTCAAAAAATGCCGTCAGAGTTGTTCTAGGAGGATTCTGAGCTCTTTGAGGTGCATTGTCAGTAGTAAAATACACTCTCTGGCCATTTTCCAAGTGAACAGAGAGGTGCTGAACCATTGGATATCTCTTATGAATGGGAAATCCGAGAATTCGCCAGACAGCTTCGTTGCTACTTATGTAGCGGCCATGTTGATACTGTAGAACTTCATTAGCAACAGTTTCATCATTTGTAATTGCAAAAATCGATTGATCAGAACCCTTGTAAATGTATTTGCAGATGTACTTTATAGCTGAGACAGAACTGCAGAACTCCACTTTAATGTGAGCATGAAATACCTTGCACAAAATTGGTGAATATGGAACTATGAATCTGTTGTCAATTTCAACATTGGCCATGTGCATAACCTGATGACCATTTTCAACAGTCAGCACTTTGACCCTTTTGATGAATGAGAAACCACCTTCGCCAGGCTTTCTACGCCGGTACAATGGGTATCCATCACCATCAGTCTGTGTTTCAGATAAAAGCTGCCTTGGGTATCGCTTTTTGCATTTACCCTGGTCCACACAGCCTGGATTTGGGTAACCTACTCCACAGGGGCCATGAATCATGTGCTTGGTGATTATCTTGAAGAGTACAGGATCCACTTCTTTATTAGGTATTTCAGCACTAATTATTGAATCAATCTGATTTGGCTGAATCTTTTCCTTAAGCCACAACAAAATGTGAGAGTGTGGCAATCCTCGCTTCTGCCATTCTATAGTGTAACACCAACACTGGGGTTCTCCAAAAATACAACCCTTGGTGAGAAAATCCATTAGCTTGTTCACTTTTAGCTGAAAGACTCGTGCAACCAAATCATGTCGCACAATGTTGGCCTGGCTCGGGAATTGCATTGTCTTAATTTCTGGCCAATCTGGATTGCATGTGAAAGTGATGAAGAGGTGTGGCCTACCATATTTGCGGACATATGTCATGCAATCCTGGGCATACTCATGCATGTGCCTTGGGCTGCCAATAAAGCAAGAAGGCAGAATGACCTGTCATCCAACAATGTCAGGTCTCCTGTCAGTACGAATTGCATCTAAGAGGTTGATGTATTCGGTTGCACGCAGTTGTTCCTGATGTGTTGCAATATAAGTTAGCCTTTCCGATTCAACCTTGGCATAAACTTCGACCAACAGTTGATGAGTCAAGTCACCAAAAGCCAGTAGCCAGTTTGCAATGCCAGGATCACTGCTGTGAATCATAATCATGGAGGCATAAAAGTCCATGCACGATACAGTCTTATCCTGTGATAGTGACCCATTTATTATCTGAGGAATGTAAAAGTGATAGCCATCCTGGCCATTCCAGAAAACAATTGGATACTGTAGGGCATCATAGGACCTGTGAAATTCATTTATTCTTTGTAACACATTGTCTCTCTTGTGTAGGATAATGTCCCGCCTATCAGAATTTTCCATAATCATGATTATGGCAACTTCATTGATAGTAGGTGCATTGAATGTTCCAGGATGTTGGCCTCGCGGTGCCTTGTCAGCTTGAATGGCCAATTTGTATGTGGGTGATGGCATTCTTTCAATGGCAGCCTTAAACAATCGTACGTATGGATTGTGCTGGTGCAACATATTTTGCAACATACGGACTATATGTGGCTTAGTGAGAGGATTGTTTCTGTGACGGGTATTTACTTCTGCTGAGCTGTCACCCATGAAAAAAACCTGAAGACATAAAGGCAATGCTTCTAAATTGTCTTCATTAAATGGTGGCAAAAGGGATCCAACTGTGTGATAGACTTGCCCCTGGATCTTGAAGGTGGGCATGTATCCTTGCTCCAACACACGTCTTCCACATCCAAATGAGGTCATCTGGAAGGCATTGTTGTATAACCCGGATATGTTTGAGAAACTCACCAGAGTGAGGGGAGGATCCATCAAGCAAAGTTATAAGCTCTTCTGGCGGATCTGGTAAATCTGGTATTCTGACCTTTCCTCCAGAGCAGCACATTCCTGGTCTTTCACCTTTGTACTTAAATGCACTACAGTGTTTGCATTGTTTATTCATTTGACCAATCTGAAGAATCTCAGCATGATCATATTGGGATTGGGAATTATAATGAAAAGCAGCATAATGCATATCAGCCCAGCCAGTAGCTTGTCGATTAAAATATCGCACCTGGTCATTCTGAAGACGGGCTTGGGTCTGTTGGGTAGTTTCAGCAGCTCGTTGCAGATTATGACGTAGTTTGTCATCCTGGAGACGACTTTGTTCTCTG